>RDPX01000705.1:28624-40733 GCA_003991215.1 Morbakka virulenta | reverse complement strand
GTGTGTGTGTGTGTGTGTGTGTGTGTGTGTGTGAAAGATCCAGAGTGCAAAACAGTACGTAATACGGATCGCAGAACGTTATATCGGATGGAACTAACAGGTAACTCGCATATTTATGGTACTCACAGTTTCAAGTGGTCAACACATCGACCATCATCTGCCTTCGTATGAAATTACAAAAATCTTACAAACATTGCAGCATAAAATACACTATTCAAAACGTCACTAGAAAATAAATATTCCCTAAACTCATGTCATTGGTGTAGTTTTATGGCGTTGTTGTTGTTTACAGATTAAGCCACTCAAAACGTGCTTTCCACGATGGCGGCAGCTGCCAAAAAAAATTCTGACCGTTTATTAAAAGGAATTTTGGGATTGCCTCCTGTAGCATACAACTTTCCTGATAGACACAAACCACATCGACACGTCCTGCACTTGCATGGTAACGAATTAGTTGCTATGGTTTATTTACTTAAAAACGTATCACACAAACTCCATGAATATTTTTGTGTGGTTTCTGTATCGATTTTTGAACTCGGGTTCAGGTGCGGAATAGTAAAACTGGATGGTGTCCGAAGCCAACACGTCTGCTTTATATACAATGCAGGTGGACCAACATTTGCTATCCAAGGGGTACTCGTTGCTGTTTTTACAATTATACGGTTTTGCTTCGTCATCACGCTGGCTTTAAAGAATCCTTAAAGGGTGCTGTTTTACCAAAGTTCCCATATCTGGGATACAACAATAACTAAGCTTTAAGGCGCATCTGTTGAGAGCTTTATGAAGATTGAATTGTGGCGGAAAATGCTTCTTCATGATTTGAAGGAAATAGTGACCAATGCCTGTGTTGATTGTTTTCACTGTTAACATATAAATTATACTACTTTTCGGTTTCTTTGTCTATACATACATATACACTCTATCTATATATATATATATATATATATATATATATATATATATATCTTTCTATCTATCTATCTATCTATCTATCTATCTCATCTATCTGTCTATCTATCTATTTATCTATCTATCTATCTATCTATCTATCTATCTATCTATCGATCCATCCATCTATCTATCTATCTATCTATCTATCTATCTATCTATCCATCTATCTATTTATCTATCTATCAATCAATCTATCTATCTATCTACCTATCTATCTATCTATCTATCTATCCATCTATTTATCTATCTATCAATCAATCAATCTATCTATCCATCTANTGTCTATACATACATATACACTCTATTTCTATATATATATATATATATATATATATATATATATATATCTTTCTATCTATCTATCTATCTATCTATCTATCCATCTATCTGTCTATCTATCTATTTATCTATCTATCTATCTATCTATCTATCTATCTATCTATCGATCCATCCATCTATCTATCTATCTATCTATCTATCTATCTATCTATCTATCTATCTATCTATCTATCTATCTATCTATTTATCTATCTTTCTAACTATCCATCCATCCATCTGTCTATCAGTTATTCGATCGATCTATCTACCTATCTTTTTTTATTTAAACAATTAACAATTTTTGTTTTCATTTTTCAACACTTAACAGAGCTTTCCAATTATTACGACAAAGATAATTTTTCAAGTGGTGTTGCCAGGTACATAACACTGGAAAGAATTACGATAAAAAAAGCATTTATTACTAAAGATTTAAGGTATCAATGCTGCCTGGTTTTTTTTCTATTTAACTGCTCCTGTTACATTTTTCTGTGCTAACTAGTTGGAGCAAAAGACAAAAAAAAAAGCACAGAGTTAATTATTCGTATGCATCCTACCTGCTTCTTCTTCTCGTTGTGCTCTTGTTTTTCTTAATATACCTCTGAAAACAGGCTCATTAAGTTCTTTTCGATTTTTAGTAGAGTTCCCATACGGGTAATAACCTAAGATGAAGAAAGCATGGTAATTGTCTTCTCAGACTATTGGGCATCATCTCTAATTAGACTAAACGAATTCAAGATACAAATGATACACTATTCTATTTTTTTCAAGCCAGAATTATCACTCTAAACAACACAAGGGAGCAGGAGTCTTTGCAATGAAAGAAAACCTAAACCAAAATCGTATTTCCTCGAAAGAGTGTCCAGGGTTTCCAATTTTATCTTTGGATTTCGGAGAGATGGACATTCAAAGGGGGTGCGAATTATTGTAAATTAATCTGATGTTTTACTTTCTATATAAAAAAAATTTAATACGTCTTCACTAAAATTATAACTTAGAAGCTTTGTAAAAAAATGCCCATTTTTACATCTCAACATCAATTTCTTAGTTTTGTTCATCAGTATTTTCAATAGACAAATGTATCTGGGCAGAGCTGTCGATAACCGGGTTATCATATCCCAGAAACGGATTTGTCCTTGGCATTAAATAAGTCTTAAGTCTCTAATAAGACTTAAGAACGCAGCCGTAACCCTAACAAACATCTGGAAAGATAGAAGCATCTCACTGAAGACAAAGAAGAGACTACTGAATTCAATGGTATTTTCCATCGCTTGCTACTGATCAGAGTGTTGGACCCTGAAAACCTCTGACATCAAGAAAATTGAAAGTTTTGAACTATGGTGCTACCGAAGACTACTCCGCATTAGCTGGGTTTGAAAAGATCACAAACAAAGAAGTTATCCGAAGAAGTGGTTGCAAAAGAAGGCTGGTGGATATTATAAACGAACGGAAATTGACATTCATTGGTCACATCCTGAGCAGCGAGCACCTCACCAAGGTATTGCTCACTGGGATGGTATACGGACCTAGAGGAAAGGGCCGACCCAAGACACGCTACTCAGACTCTATAAGGAAGATTTGTGGAATTTCGATGGCGGATGCTGCGAGGATGGCTCAGGACCGAGAGAAGTGGAGAAACATGGTGCAGAGGGCCACAGCGGGTCGAACACGACCAATCCGTTGATGATGATGAAGTCTCTAATTCAGCTCGAACCTACAAGTGTGATAATAAGAACCGTCCTGAAAAAGTGTAACCTACCATTCCCACTAGCATCCGTATCAAAATTACGGCCACAAGACTTCATTGATGCTTTGGCTAGATCGGTTTGCAATTCACTTCATGTTTAAAGAGTCCATTTAATAATCACTTTCCGTGACAAACATTTAAAATTTGGACGAGTAGTCGTTTGATTTAGTTAGCCACTCATTAAAATTGGTATCAAAGTTTGCTTTAAAATGCTTGTTCAAACACACATGTGGACCCTAATGGAATTTCAGACCTAAAATATTTCTAAATTTAACATGATTTAAGAAAACTACCTACAACATAAACGTCTGTTCTTTCTATCATTTTGAAGTACAGTTTTTTTATGTGGAAATGTGGTGAAGTGTTGATGTAGAACTAAGATCACGCCCCACTTTTTGCATTTATCATTACTCTAATAATCACTCATTTGAAGGGGAGGGGTGTGGCGCTCTTATGAGAAACTACATGCTTACCTTGACAGTTATGCATATTACAAGTAACAAAAAAATATATTAGCAAAAAAGTTGTGACTTTTACGCTCCACCCCAAAAAACTCAAGAACCCCCACCCTCCATTATTTAATACCTCATGTCATATACTTGTCGATTGAATGATCGAAAATATATCGTTTATTTTCTCCTTTTTTTCAGTTTGGGAAAACCAAAAAACATTTGCTTTTTAAGTCTGACCCACAACATATGAATGACCATAAACTGAAATGTGAAGCATGAAAATATTTCAATTGCGTAATAATTATCAGGATATAATTTGATTGTTGTGCAATCTTTCCGTGAGAATGGAAATCGAGAAACAGTTTGGTATTTCAACAAGAGGAAAGGGTGTTTTCCAAATCTGAACAAGATACCTAACTAAAATCTGCTTTGCACCCGAAATAGGAACTTCTCAAATGCACAAAATCACAGAAGCTGTGTTGTACATTTGTCTACAACAGTTGCTCAAACTAGTAGCATGGATAGGAGTAGTGCTATTTTAAACCTGGCATCATAACATAAATTAGAGTATAAAAGAAAACTCAAGCCAATGTGATGAAAAAAGGTCTTACTAAAAAAAACCCGGCAACGTAACATATCCACAGAAAGCGGTATGTTTCAGCATTACCATTTTTCAGGTGTATTATGAAAACAACAGGCATATTTTGAAAAAAAGACATATTCGTTAGAAAAAAGGATATTTTAAAAGAAAGGGGTATTCTTAAGAAAAGAACTTATTATAAGAAAATAGCATATTTTTAGAAGATGACATATTGTTAGTAAAGGATATTTTTTTAATAGGCCACATTCTATACTCGATGATATGCAGTATCTCAGGGATTAGCTAACAAAAGAAATGGACGCGCAATAAATGCGTCACACAAAAATATCATAATCAAAATCATGTCTATTGTAGTCAAAATAGTTTTTGCTGTCACTTTATGGGCAATGATGCTAGAATTCGGAAACACAAAGTCAAATGGGAGTTGCTCAATGAGGAAAATAGACAGGCTTAAGGATTGTCTACAACGTTTAGCATTGGGCATTTTAACGTAGTAGTTGCAGGCAAACATCTTCAATCAAACTTCAGGATCCCTTGTATAAAAATCAATCAAATCTGAACTCTATATAGAAACGAAAGCTGCCCAATGACGAACAGATGCATAGATAATATCGTGTCGGAAGTGACGAAGACGAAAAAGTTCCGCTATAATGACGTAGTGGGAAGTTAGGGGTAAGGACCTAAGAGAAGAAGCAAAAGTGAAACCAATATTAATAAAGGTATGAGGATGCCAACACTTCAACGGTATGACCAAGTGTGACACAGAGGGGAAAATGAAGACAGCAGAAAAGTTGCTGAAATGGAAATTGCTGGTAAAACGTGACGGCAGCCAAAGCCAGGATGGAGTGATGGAGTCAACTCAGATCTGATGTGGTATAGCCTCGAGCAAGAAGATGTCTACAAAAGGATACGATAGCACAGTTTGACAGAGTTAAGAAACCTGCAGAATGGCCACCAGAACAGGACTATGATCAGAAAAATTACAAAGGTGAGAAATTTGCAGGAAAACATCTTGTTCCAATTTCTGACAAAACCGGCGTGAATTGCATTTCAAAGAATCGTCCACTATGCTTAGGCAATACAACAGTGTTCAATGTTAAACCATAAATAACGTGAACAGTTCGAAACCAATCAACTAAAGGTAATTGGTACAGGCTAATCTCCCTTGCACAAAGCACAAACTCATATTCAGTTTTCATTACCTTTGCTCTGTAGACAAAATAAATCTGCGTATAGTTTTCAGATGCTTTAGAATCCTCCAACTACAACCAACTACATAAAGTGGCAAGCTGTCTTCGGTTCTGTCTTTGCTTTTGCCATTGATAAAATATCGCTTGAACTATATTTGCTTATTCTGATTTTCTAGCCATCACCAGTAACAGATAGTGGGCTTACGGCCAAAACGAATGCGATTTTAACTGCGATATTCAAGTTCTGTAGTAAAAACAATTATCTTGAAAACAAACACGCTCATAAATTATTGATATGTATTTAAATTACTTATTTCTGAATCACTGAAATTGTCTGAATTCTTTGGCAAGGGTAAGGTATTTTTCACTTTTGATCCAAATATTATTTCTGTAGTTGAATCTTCCTCTCCTATTGCATCGTCCAGAATGTCTTCTTTTTCGTAAATGTTTTTAACCGAAGATCTTAATTCCTAATAAAGAAATTTGGAAAACAAATAGTTTTAATTCACAGAGTACCACAAAATTTTCCTCCTTTGAGCTTCATACACTACATGATTTGTAAATGCAGGGAACAAAGTGTAATGCCTTCTCCGCTTACCAAAGCACTGCTTGGCGATGGTATCATTTGAAAAGACGTTTCATTTGTTTCTCTGTCTTGTTATGCCTAAAGATGTTTATGAACGGCAATATATCATAATTTAAACACATGTTCTTTCGTAAGTTAAAAAATACGGTGTATTTCAAAATATTGTGTAGCCCCTTCAAATAAACTCTTTTTTCAAACAAGCGTTTCTTATGAACGAGAGCCATCCTAAATTAGCATTTCTTTCCAAACAACTGTCACCACCAAACTTTGAGAAAAATTCAACAATATCTCACTTTTTGCTAAGTATATGAAAAAAGACAGCATCCTTTTTACTTTTCATATTCTTTTTTTAATCGGTTGATACTATCCATTGATTTTCATATCACAACTATCATTGTAGACTCTCTTTCTCTCTCTCTTTCTCTCTGTCTCCCTCTGTCTCTTTCTCTCTCTCTTTCTTTCTCTCTCTCTCTCTCTCTCTCTCTCTCTCTCTCTCTCTCTGTTGTGCTTCACATCACGTATTGTGATTCTGCACTTCTCACAGTTATAGTAATATCATGAATGTGAGAATAAAGACTAAAAAAGGCAGGACAGATTTCCCGCCATGTGGATTGGTCACTTCCACAACCGTCCCTTTAGTCATTTTAGGCTATATATGGATTTATGTACAATGTCACTGGAAGCCGGTTTACTAACAAATAAGCTAAAATATTTTCACACAAGGTCTCTAAGGTACAGTGATACGTTATCTCCCACAGTTCCAACAGGTGCAACAGCTCCAGCACTCCAGAAAATTAAATACACCCTGCACTATTTCGATATGACGGTAACAAGAAAAAAATATAAACCAAAATTGGCCTTCTACCAACACCCGATGGTTTTTTATGCTACCAAATTTGAGCTCTCACACTTAAGTACTTGAAACAATCGTTCCTTTACGTGTCACTGTTTTTTATTCCAAGTTCAGCATAACAACAGAAATCAGATGAATATTTTAAGTTTCACGTCACTAAATGCAGTAGCGTTTCTGCGCGGAATCAACGAATAATTTTCAGAAAGAATTCTTTGTTAATCAGTACTTTAGTATTTAGATTTTACAAGGTACGTTTTATGTACGGGGAAAATCTCTAACGAAACATATACACAAGATAATATGGCATCAAGTAAGAAAACTTTTGTGTGTGCATAAAAATATAATTTCAGTTATTTTATAGGGAATAAGATCCAAGGAAATTACAGTCAATATTTCAACTGAAATTCCGGTGACGATGATTGAATTTTGCATCATATTTAGGATTACACTTATCAGCCTTAAGTAATCCCGTCTTGCGCTGTGTGTTCCACGTCAGAAAAGTAACTATTGGTTTCCTATTAACCCTAACGCAACAACGTATCTAGTAAGCCAACCTTTACAACCAAAGAAATCATCCTGTGACGCAGAATAACATTTTACCGGGGATAATTAATCATTACAACTCAACAAAACATGTTTAAATAAAATGGTAAAAGTGTCACCTCTAATCTTCGATCAAGCTCTGAAAGAGTAGTTAACTTTTTCGTCTCTTCGGATTTAATGTCGAATGCAGGTAATTCCGATTCGCTGGGAAACTGAACAGCTCTTGACGCACGAACAGGTGAGTCTAAAAATTAAGTAGACATTTAAAAAAAACAGATAGTAAAATAAAACTGCCTCTAATTCAAGATCCAATCAGCATCTAAATTTGAAGCTAAGTTCTCAGTTAGACTTAGCTTTAACGTTCGAATTAGCGATTAAAAAAATCAAGCAAAAAGGCGCCTGTGAAGCTTAACTTTCTATTTCAGTTACTGTGTTCCTAAATCACTTCCGTTATAATGAGATAAAGATTTGTGCATCTATGGTCCACGAGCACCCGACAACTGTTATGCTTAATTGTCGGTCAATTTTTCCCGTAAGGAATCAAACAGTGAATATTGATTAGAAAAAATAACCACATAAAAAGATATTTGTTATAAGGATCACACAAGGATTACGAGATGCTTCTAAAATATGGCCATAATTTTCCTGCAGCATTACCATATAGTAAGAAATGGAATTCCATTTCTGTAATAAATTTCTTGACATTAACATCTTCCTTGGAAATTTTTAGTTTACTTTCTATCTTGAAATTGTATATTGTAAATATTTTTATACAAAAGAAACCTCATTCGCGATGTAAAAAAGAATACTTCTTATTATGTACAAACAGATCTAAAACAAGGATATATATATACACATATATATACATATATATACACTAAACTAGTCAGACATTTCATAACTATCAAGACTAATCCTTGCTCCTGTAGTTCATTAAAGTGTATTGGTTTCATGCCGCCACATAAAAAAATGCATTTCTTTGGTTAAGTAATTGTTTTTTGTTTATTTATCCAACTTTCAGTGAAATGAACTAATTCATTCCTCAAGTGAATATATAAGTAAATATAAGTAAACTACAAAAATAACTACAGTATGTACATGCATGTACATACTGTAATTATATTATATCAGTGGATATTATGTACTCGGGGAAGCATGTTTATAGTAATATTATGGCAATCATCCGGGGACTCGCTTGTGAAATATATATATATATACATACCACTGTACAAGAGAGTCCACGAGGTGTTACCATAGTATTACCATAAACATGCTGCCTCTACTACATAATATTCACTGGTAAAACCATACCATTTAAAAACGTATAAATGTTAAACTCCCTCATATATTATTTCCTAATCTACTAAGATATACAGTTTACTGTTATCCCGCAATGTATGAGCGTTATTTTCTCTGAACCTTTGGAAACCCTCTGCCCAAAAATCTGCTGAAGAGAGCTTTTTAATCTTGACGTAGTCTCCGTGGACACACGAATACTTGTTCAGAATCTGTAACAGTTGGGAAACGTGGCTTCTGAAAGCAGATTGCACATTCTCTCTCGGCCAGGGCCACAAAAAATAGTGATTAATATGAAGAGACCTTTAGCCAAGTGCTTACCATGTCTAAAGATCTAGAAGTCCACGAGAGAAATATTACATCTTCCATGTTCACCCTGCATTTCATGCTTTAAGAGACTAAGGACGTAAGTCTAAAAAGTCCGACAATACATTTCATAAAATTGTTAATTGTTTAAGTTATACCTCTTGGTTTTAAATCCATGGCAACTACACAATGCACGGAAAGGCCAACATAATTCTCATACAAAAATACAGGTACAGTTGTAAGTGACGTAAATGATTTCCCTATCTACAAACTGAAACTTGCAGTGAATATGTTTAAAAATCAAGCACACATATCATTCAAAACTGGTATAGATATACTTTTGCGAGTTACAAAAACAATCATTACAAATAGTAAGGAACGTACCATTAATATCTTTTATGTTCAAACCCCTTTTTTCTGGACTTCTGGACGTGTACTCTGAACTACCGGCAAAGGCTTGGTATAAAACAAAATAGGTATACAAATATAATTAAAAATCAAATGAGTAGTTTAAAAGTAGACTGTGTTAAGCGCCCAGCAATTGGAAAGGGTAACCATAACAGGGAGGTGAATAGGATAGGTGCATTTTGTGATCAATAAACTGTGCGACAGTTATCCCTACTTGCAAAGTCCCAGAGAGGGGTCTATTGCTAAGGCTACGTACCCAAGTTGAGATTGAAATAAAAAGTACATATAATATTACTTACACGTTGGATCTTCATTTCCGGCTTGGTGATAATGGATGTGTGTATGGGTATGATAGTTTTTTGAAGAAACTGTATGAGAAGCATCTGTTTGCAACGGTTTAGGCACATCCACAGCTGTTGATTGAAGCATAAATGCACGTCGTGAATGGGGGTCACCAAACGTGGTATCCTTGGACTCCAAATCACTAACACGAATTGACGGTGGATGAGCACTTCCATCCTGTGAAAGTAAGTAAAGTTATACTTAATTTACGGCTTAAACGAATGCAAAACGGAAATAAAATTATTGTACTACAAGTGTCTCATTTAATATTGTATGCTATGGGTATTCCCTAACGCATAAAATGTAGTTAAATAATATTTACTCTATACTTCATAATTTTAATGGCCAAAATCATACACGATATGACGCCACCAAGTATATATAGTATATATAGTTAAACTTAGACACGTTCAAGTCATTTGATGGAGGAAAGCCCTCAGAAGTCAAAGAGTTCTACAAACTAGCTGTCCAAGGATAAAAACTACAACCATAGAAAGATGATATCAACGTTAAGCAACAACTGTATAAGAATGAAGACGCTAAGAGTCCCATAGGATGCAAAAAACTGAGCTCGTACCAGTAAGGAAAGTTCATCAGAACACTTACGATGATAATACCCACAAAAAAGACTAAGGCAAGTATTACAAGCATTACAGGTAACTAAAAAACGATTTAGCAACAAAGTTCTTTAAACTAGGAAACCATACTAAAGCCGTATCACCGCGTATTCAGGGTGTGGTCGAGTGTGTTAAATAGTAATACGTTTAGCTATAAGATTCTGTCTCATTGCACAGTTACAACGAAATAAACTAGTGTTTCGAATTACCACATACAGTAACAGACACGAAAATAGTAATAATCAGCAAGTTCCCAACATTGTAAAGAGATTGAATGTTTTTCCATAGTACAAATGGGGTCTCTAAAAAAAGTTACAGAGAAATAAATTTCCGTAAGTTGAACCGACCCAGGATGCCTTTGTAAAAAAACACAAATCCCAATTACTACTGTAGATCATGCAAGTCACATTATTAAAGTCTCTTTCTTTCTTTCAAAGTCAAAGAATTAGGTGTAGGGGATTTTTCATAGATAACTCAATACTGGAAAGTGCTTTTCAAATTTGTCTTTGCATCAATCATCAGTAGCAGCAGCAACAACAACAACAACAACAACAACAACAACAATATGATTTTGAAGAACAACCCTGTCTGAATAATGGCAACTCCATTCGAAATGATAAAAAATTGATATAAAGTAACCAGTATAGCAAAATACAAACTACAAAGAGAAGGACAGTATGTAAACTACAGAAAGAAATGCTCTGATATAATTACTTCAAAATCTCTACCTCTCTGTTGTTACGATTTTCCACAATAGTTTCTGATGACGAACTTCTGCTGGCTTCATCTTTCGACAACACCATCCTTTGATCACCTTCTCGTTCAGATTTTTGGGATCTTGTAGAAAAAACAGTCAATATTATTATCATTATTGTTACATTTCCTACTAAATTTTTTCAAAATTAAACATACCAATTTATCAATTTGATCTTGTTTTAGTCAAGTTAATTATAAGCCGTAAACCTTCACTTCATGTAATTTTTCTTCTGAATAAAATAAAATATAGGATAGTCCTGACGATGCCTTAGGCGAAAGTTTTGATCGGTGGTTCTCTGCTTATCATCAAAGATCTTTTTACAGACTGTTTTAATTTTGAAACATAAAACAGACGTTGTCAGAGCAAATGACGGATGAGAAGCTCCAAATATCCAAAAAGAAAAAACAAGAAATTAAAGGTGTGTGCTCCTTCCCTGTATTATAGGAACTGATGAAACAATGAGAGAATGTTCAAACAGCATAATTTACCAGCAAGTTATACTGAAAAAAAGCCTGACGTAAAGATCTGTCAAAAACGCAGAAAAAACATAGACAGGGAAAAGAAGATATTGCTCAAACATTGCTGACCCAAAGTAATAGCTGTAAGTCTACATTCTGGTAAATCAAACCGAATCCTTAAGATGTGTCTTAAAGAATATTTACATGTTATTAAAAAGGGAACGTCCAACTGAGTGAGACAGCTGACCATATAATCTTGAAAATTCTGAACTTTATAGACTCAGAGGAAGCCCTAGATGTAAGAGCTTTATCATGTCATGATAAAGCTGACCATGGTCGGCAGTTGGAGTGCAGTTTTGGCTGGGAAGGCAAATTGGCAATAGATCGTGAAGAAAACTAAAGTGAAAACAACAAAATCAATAACAATACCAAAAACAACATAAACGCCAATAAGATCAGGAACAATATCAACGGCAACAACAACAGGAGCAGCAAAAACAACAAAAGCAACAACAACACCAACAACAGCAATAACAACAACAAAAGCAACAACAGCAACAGCAATAACAACAACAAAAGCAACAACAACAACAGCAACAACAACAACAACAACAACAGCAAAAACAACAACAACAACAACAACAACAAAAACAACAACAACAACAACAAAAACAAACAACAAAAAAA
>RDPX01000705.1:0-19317 GCA_003991215.1 Morbakka virulenta | reverse complement strand
ATCTATCTATCTATCTATCTATCTATCTATCTATCTATCTATCTATCTATCTATCTATCTATCTATCTATCTATCTATCTATCTATTTATCTATCTATCTATCTATCTATTTATCTATCTATTCATCTATCCATCTATTTATCTATCTATCCATCTATCTATTTACCTATCTATCTATCTATCTATCTATCTATCTATCTATCTATCTATCTATCTATCTATCTATTTATCTATTTATCTATCTATCTATCTATCTATCTATTTATCTATCTATCTATTTATTTATTTATCTATCTATCTATCCATCTATATATCTATATATCTATCTATCTATCTATTTATCTATCCATCTATCTATCCATCTATCTATCCATCCATCCATCTATCTGTCTATCTATTTATCTATCTATATATCTACGTATCTACGTATGTATGTATGTATGTATGTATGTATGTATGTATGTATGTATGTATGTATGTATGTATGCATCTATTTATCTAGCTATAAAAATCACAAAAAGTGTCATACGACTGAAACTGTAGAATGTGGACTGCGAAAAGGCGCAAAAAGGAGTAATTTTCTACCACAGACAGTTAACGTTATAAAACAATAACAAACACATAAAGAACATTTGTACCTAATGGTATAATTAACTTGAATAAATCTAACCTTGAAAAGGCCTTTCAGGGCTTTCCTCGGATATCAACTCAACCAATCCTTCTAAAATTTCAATTAAATGATTAAGTGCAAGGCAGTTTCCAGATATGACATCTTGTGCACTTATGTGAGATAAGTCAAAATCTAATATATCATTTGCTAGATTATCGATTAAGAGTTGGCAGTTGTAAATTCGATCATCTTCCGATTGTGGCTTTAATATTGCTCCTAAAAAGACGTAGAAAGAAAAATGATATTTACATGCCTGTTTAGTTTCAATTTTGACTGCCTGGTTTAGAAATGGTAACAGAAAATGATTATCTATTTACAATGATGGTTTTAGCCGTAAAGCAAGCTATACCATTTTCTTGGCACTCGGTATTTCTATGATATTTACACTTATGGCTTTGGATTTCGAGCAAATCCAAGTTATTAAAACTATCACATATGTTCAAGAGTTAAGCAGTATTTGCTCTGTTGAGGCATGTTCCTCCCATTTAAAAAATGCTTGAAGTCTATTGGAACATCATCCAGGGCTAGGTTTAGCCAGTCTGACTAATCAGTGTATAATCAATGGAAACAATCTTCGGAGTTCTTATTGAGTTGTATACAAGAGCTACTTTGAGATACTCGCTTCATTCATCCAATGACTGTCATCCAACAATGGTCTCAAGAGGTCTGCTCCAGGTGTTGCCAAGTCTGTGTCTGCTGCGAATTTGGGCTAACGTGGTCTCTGTAATTGATTTTCAAGTTCATTTTCCAGCCCACTGGTAATTGTTGTTTAGTGTGACTGTCTACACCTGGAAACCTGAGCCTTTGGTCTGTGTAGGTGTTTAATAACAGCTCTCTTTGATACCATCAGTGAGTCAAGGTTGGGTGAGCCAAGCTTTTTCGTGAAATGGCATGCAATAAAGATCTTCCTAAATCACAGTGTCAAAGACACATGTTAAAATTAAAGAAATAAAGAAAACGGAATGCATGGCAAGAAGCAAAACGCACTTAAAACTAAGTGAAATAGTCGAAATACTCAGCAATTAATTGTATTTACAAAGAAAAGGTTTAATTAACGTAGAAGGCAAACTTGAATTTTCCCTTCAATTTTGTAAAAGCTATGACATAACAGGCATTGAAAATTTGATTAAGGCAGCACACTGAGTATCGGTAAGAGGAGAATTTGGAAAACTATAAAAAATAATGAAAAACAAAAAAAAATGAAAAAACACCTAAAAATCTTTAAGTAATACCATTCAATGGGCAATTTTTTGGACAAACTATGGGGAAAACTAGTGGAGAATCATGACACTGATTACAAAAACGGTGCGTACAACGGGAAACCGAAAGGCTTTTAATTACACCACAGAACCATGGGCAAACAAAATAATGTCAAGAAATTGACAAAAGTTAGACTAACCCAATTTTCATATGTAAAAATATAGAGAAAACCCGTAGTATATAAAATAATCGAGTGTGGGAGATGTGAGAATTAAGTATCACGATGTAGCTGGACATAATTCAATGCCACGGTACAAAGGACGAAAAATAACACAAACAAATGACATGGTTGAATCTGACTTAAGGTACCAATTCTGTGTCATATCCGGGCTTTTAACACATGTACTTTAAATATGATAATACTACATATGTATAGTATATATAGTATATATATGTATAATTGTCATAATCATTGGTAAAAAGTAATTATACTAACAACCTTTGCAATGTCAAGATAAAAAAGGAAAGTAAATATCATGGCTACAACGACTGGCACACTTGTAATGATACGGCTGCTAGTGATAGGAAAATTAAGAGTTTGGCTCACGTGCTAATATTGAACGAAAACAGAAGTCTGCTTTACTTCATACGAATATTGATGAGTTAAAAATCCAAGAAGTTGTTGTAATAATATTAGGAATTCAAAGCATAGCCCAGGCTCATGCCCATACATAATGCCTCAAATTCGCATGGCCAAAGACGAATGTATACTTGGTTAAAGGACTGCTGTCTTATTCCTACAAAATCAGAGAAAAATGCCATGGGCTTAATGTTTCATGTCTAGTGCAAAGAGTTAAATATTTTTCTGTTATATAAAATACCGTGTGTAATTCACACTACACAGACCATGCTTTCCTGCAAAAGGTACTCCGTCAAATTCATACCGTTGCTGGTACAAAGCACGACCATGTATATTTTCTTCAACCAGGGTATTCAGAACTAGAATCTATTTCCACCTTTCTATCTCTATCAATTTGATGATAATCTAAAATCCTCGTTTTCATTCACATCAGGCCATAAGCACGGATATGAGACTGATTAGATTGAAATGATATAAAGAAGCTATTCCATTTCCTAATGAATTAAAACACTCTTTTTTCACGTGATTAAACAACTGCGCAACATACTGTTTTTAAAAAGTACCAATACTGTATTAAGATTTTTTGCCACACTTTAAAGCTGGAGTTTTCAAAAACACATACAAATTTCCTTTTAATCAGTAATCTGCCGTAATCCATATCCCTTAACAAAATGATCGTTTTCAGAAATTCTCTTTGACCGATCGCGATACTCACTGTTGATCATGGATTATACTAATTCCTTGAAATTTGTTTGTTTATTTACGCCATCTTTATGTGTTACATATTCTTACAGGTTACAATATTAACCATTACGTTTTGATTCATGCACGCAACCTCCCGTGAAATTTTCGTTATTAACGTTTGTATGTATGTATATATGTATGTAGGTATATATACATATAATCATTGGACAGATTGGCAATGGATATTTTGCTGTGGCTGTTCAGGGAACCTTACATAGACCTGTTGGTCCAATGATGAAGAAGAAAGGGAAGAAAGAAAGAACCTCTGACATGAATATGTCTACCCTATGTCATGAAGAACTGTAAGAACCAAAGATGAACTTTTTAAAAAATCCACAAATTCAGTGTTCCTTCTTTACAACATCCAGCTTAAGGAAGATACGTCAAAATCCCCAATACTCAGACCCAATTAAAATAAGGGACAATAGTTTACAAATACATTGTAAGGGCTGCCCTACCTCCTATATATTGATGAATTAAAGTGTTTGTTACTTTAAGGGGAAAAGGAGCACGAGACAGACAGCTGTTCAAAAAGTGGCACTAAGAGCCATGAAATAGTAGAGCGTTATTTGACACAAGGTTTGACTGAGGAAAAATTATTCTAGGCTGGGAAACTAAAGAAACAGTACCATAAATAAAAGAAACAATCTTTTTCCTACAGCACAGCAATCACAATAACAGTATATTTTCTTCTTCTTCTCCTTCTGTCATCCATATTCATGGTGAAACATTGACAAAATTAGTTTGCCACACAACTCGATCTTTCATTGCAGCCAGAAGATCCGCACCATTAAGTATATCTTTAAGTATATATTACTCTTTTCCAAACACATGGCTTTAAGCACTAAAGAAAGCAACACAACAAACACAACAATGGTATGGTACCACTCTTCAAAACAACTGAAAAAATAAAAAATGGTCATACCAACTCACTTATAGTAGCCTACCAATGCGAGAAGTATCTTTTGAAAAATAGCTACAAAATTATGACTTAAGACAAAATAGAATGAGGAGTTCCCAGTTGACGAATGTGTTGTAGGATTGTATGTATAACATAGCTCCTTGAGATGTTCAGGCCATCACTGTCTTTTCTTCACTGGCGAAATCCTCAACAGCACATGTAATGTACAATTGAATTAATCTCATTGTCCATTTCCTTAGAGGTGGTAAGGAGTGGTCTTTGACTTCATGATACCATAGATATGATAGAGTTCCTTCACCACTTTTGCTTCAAAAGATCTACCTTGATTTGAATGGGGTCCTTGTGGAACAACATGTACTATGAACCATTCTGGTGGCTATTTTTTTCCAATACGTCTCCACATACTTAATCCTTCTTCTCTGCTTCTGATTCTCTTACTGCTTCAAATAACCTTGAGTGGGGTGTTCTTCAATATATAAGTGAGCTTCAATCTAAACCTAGCACAGAATCTATACTGAAAATGACATACCTGTCAAAAGTAGCATAGGTGCACTCCACCCAATCAGTTTGAAGGGGTGGAGGAGTGTCTGGAGGTACTACTCAACTAGGGGATCATACGTCCAAGTCAGAGCGAATATGCATTGCTAATGGTTCTTGTTAAGAAGAAGTTCGGAGCACTGCATCTATGTGCTGACCACCTGTCTAAATGCTAAGACTCAACATGATCCATATCCACTCCCAAGGATTGATGAAACATTAGATGCACTTGGAGGAGCACAGTATTTCTCAATGATTGATGTGGAATCTGCATATAATCAAGTCAAGGTGCACAAAGATGACACACACAAGGCAGCATCCACAAGTCTAATTGTATTTTTAATGGAACCAGATGCTCGCTGGCTTGTGCAATGCCAAAAGAACATTCCAGCACTTGATGACCAACATCTTCAGGGATGACATATTCAGCATCCTCCTTGATGGTATTATTGTTTTCAGTGGATAAGTGGCAGACCACTTTCAATGACTTGAAGTAGTATTCAAGAGGCTGTGAGAGCATGGCCTGAGTTAAGCCAGGGAAGTGCCATTTCTTTCAATATCATGTGACTTTGAAAATACTTGAATCCTTATTCTTGCATGGCAGCCCTGTGCATTCAGTCACATAAATTTCACAGAAATTTCAATTTCTAAGTCTTTGAGTAGAACTAGATCCTCAGACTTGTACAGCATAGTGAGATTTTGCATCAGCAATTACCCTTTTAAAAGCACTGCTAGCCCATCTAAAAGAAACCTTAGATACAGTAATTTCACCACATTGAAATTGAACATGGTAATCATTGCGATGAGCAATAGAAGAAGAACATAGGTATTGAACCATGGAGTATAATGAGATTTGACTTAGTAACTTTGACTAGGTACATATGTTTCAATACCAACTGAACCCATTCTGTGAATTCAGCTTCAGAATCATAATCTGAGTTGCTAAAGACTGAATCTCAAGGAATATTGCCAAGAAATTGATGAAAACTACCCCAGTCAATGTGACCAAATAAAAAGTTTTATGAAGATGTGCTTTGCCAACAAGATTTGAAACAGTTGCCTTTAAGCTGTTATACTGACAACAACATAATCAGAAGATCCAAAGCGGTTAAAGATTAAACTGTACAATGCTCAGGAACAAAAATTTAAAAAGATCTAAAAGAGAAGGATGTCCTGTGTGTGAATCAGGAAATCTTGTTGTAAAATAAACACTCTGTGTAAGATCATGAGCAAGAGCAAAGTTGCAAGTAAATTCTCCAGGTCCATCTGTCTTATTAAATGTCAGTTAATTAGGTCATGTGATGAGCATTGAAGTAACCAAAGACAAAGATGCTAGCAGTGGGATTCATATCAAGAGTCTTATCAATGGAGTCTGATATTGTCTTAATAACTGAGCAATTGTAGGAAGATGACTGATACAAGGGAAAAGATACAACAAGTGGCCTGAAGAGTTTAGTATCTCAGATTTACAAGACAAGGTGGTTAAACATCCGCCATATTGGCTACTGCTCTACAGAATAATCTTCAAATCAAAATAATCTCTTACAAGGACATAAAGAATAATGGTTGATCAATAACTAAGAACACTACATCCCTCCAAAACTTTCAGCTAGTAAATCACCAAAGTTATGATAACGATAATAGTGATAATTACATTAACTTGAAAAATAAGATATGATTTTTCTGTATAAACAAGACATCCCCTAACAACACAAATCACACCGAATTATCAATCCATGTATACTAGTTTAACACTTGCATCATAAAAGGCCATAATCAAAAAATAAACTTGAACAGAAAACCCTAAGTCTATTTCAGAGTCAACATTAATGCTACACGGATAGGTTACTGTTATAATAGGTGAAGAGTAATCAGACAGATAAACACAATCTAAGTTGATTCATAAAACTAGACCTTCAATCACGTTTGTACAATTCCGAAAGTGTGGTTACTCAAAGGTTATGTTATAATACTAAATTAAAGATGGTGGCTTGGAGCTGTGATGACAAGTGTCTACTGCATCATAATAAGTATACAACAGTTACTAGCACTTAACTTGCAGACTTTTAACCTTTTCACTGAATCAATTTTCGATTCCATTTCACAATCATCATATCATTTTGGTATCTGTCTACTTCTTTGCGGCCGAAAATTAAATGTCTCCTTTTCTTCATCCATGTTTTCATCCAACGACCTGACTTCATCAGATTTTTCATTTTCGCCAACTACAGCATTCTCAGCACTCTCAGCATCTGACTCTTCATTCAACTTGCACATGTTTATCCTGTCCCAGCCCATCGTTTCCTCCCTCAAACTCGTCATCATCTTCTTCATCTGAACCAGTGTGTGGATTTGGATTAATGTGTGTTTCAACTTTTTGAAGGCAGAGGAATTACGAGTAATTCTGTGTTTAGGCTGATCCCGTGATGCTGTTTTCATGGAGCCTTTCTTTTGAATTACTTTGTATGGTTCTGGGTCATAAAGTGGCTGTAACATGCCTTTCTTTTCCTTTTCTACCCGCATAAAGCTTTGTTTTTAGCTTCTGTTTAGCATTCCGTTTACGAATATCCCTGTCATCAACATCAAATGTTGAATGATCCGGAAGTCTAGTCTGAAAAGGTCTCTTCTGAAAGAGAAGTTCAGCTGGACTTTTCCCTGTCGTAACATGAGATGTTGCACGATAATTTCTCAAGAATTTGTACAGATCTTGTTTCCAGCACGTGCGTTCAATAGTTGAAATGCGAATAACTTTATTGATCAACCTATTGAAATTTTCCACTAATCCATTAGTTCTTGGGTGAAATGGAGTGATAGAATTGTGCTCGATGCCCATAAAATTACAATAAACGTCGAATGCCTTTGAATCAAACGAAGAACCATTGTCACTTTTCAATTGTAATGCTAAGCCAAACGACGACAGTCTTCGATCCAGTTTCGGAATCGTAGCATTAACTGAGGTGGATATTGTAAAATCTACCTCTGGAAAGCGAGAGTATTTATCTATAACAACTAACACATTATCACCTGTAGGTAATGGTCCATAAAAATCAATATCTAGACCCTCCCATGGACCAGAAGGAAGCTCTGTCGACTGCACCTGCTCTTGAGATGGAGTATGCGAATTTGCTTGACAACCAAGACAAGGTTCAACTACCTTTTCAATTTGCTGGTCCATAACAGGAAACCAATTTCATGACCTGAGAAACTGCTTTGTTTTGACTAAATCTTGGTGTCCTTCATGTGCAATCTTAATCACCCGTTGGTGCAAAGCTGAAGGTATAATTAGTTGTTTTCCTCTAATTATAAGACCATTAACAACTGACAATTCATCAGCCACAGCTTTAAAGTCTTTTAATTCACTATCTGCACCAACTGACCCATCCTGGATTGCTTTCAAAAGCTTCTGGTAAATATAGTCCTTGCTGGTTGCGTCCTGAATTTCTTTTAATAATAACGATGGTGGCACGTCAAGGTTTTATGATCCAGTGAACATGGGCTTCTAGTTCTTTAGATCCTATAATGTCATCCTTAGATCAACATGAACTTGGCAACGGGTGATGCGAAGTGTAGTTCGTTGGATTAGTTTTGCCTTTAGGACATACTACGTTGAAATAAAAGCCCGACGGCTTTAGTCTCATACGTTTAACATGAAATGGAGCATTTCAATGGGGGTTATTATACAAGCTTACTAGTGGCTTGTGATCTGTCACTGCAGTAAAATGTCTTCCCAACAAATTTCATTTTTCAAGCAACCGTATTGAATCGCCAATGACTCTCTTTTAATATGACCATAGATTCTTTCTACCGGCGTCAATGATTTACTGTTGTAAGCGACAGCTCTTGGTTGCCTGTTCTTACTGTCATACTAAACTAGCATCGCTCCGATGCCAACCGCTGAACCATCACAAATTACTTCAGTTTCCAAATTAGGTTCATAATAGCTCAGAAGCGCATTTTCCTTAAGGCTTTCCTTAAGTGTCCTGAAAGCAAGTTCATGCTCAGATTTCCAACTCGATCGGATTTTTTTCTTTGTCAATTCTTTTGGATTTGTCGGTGTTTGAATGTGATGAAGGGCTTCTACTTTGTCAGGGTCACGGCTAATTCCATCGACTGAGAACATCAAGCCGTAAAACTTCAGAGAAGACTGTGCAAACTCACACTACTCCACTTCTAAGTTATACCCAATTCTCTGCTTCGCCGGAATAACTCCTCAAGTATACGGTAATGATCGTCACCATCTTTGCCAATGATTATGATATCATCATGTATATTGCGCACCCCATTTATGTTCCAAAATTAAACCGACGGTATCGAAACAAGCTGACATGAGTTTAAAATGTGTTAATATTTCTACTCTGTTCCTCTAACTCCAGCTGATGAAATCCGCTAGCTAGGTCCAATTTAGAAATGACCTTTGCACCATTTAAATCATTTTTGAGTTTTTCAACTGTTGTTATGGCATGCTGTGTCCTCTTTCTGGCCCGATTAGGTTCAACCATGTCCAGAGACATTCGTATATTATCTGAACCATGTTGACCTTCTCTGGGGCATCTTCCTAATGCCCCAGAAAAGGTCATCATAGTCCTGGATTAAGTTGCCTACTTTTCCTGGCAACTTGTCGTGCACTCTCACTTTCTTTGTAGGCTAAAGTGTATAAAATGGGTTGATTTCAGTGATTTTTGTTGGGGCTTTAGGATCTGATATTGTTAAGCCACTTTTTACAGAATTAACAATATGATGTATGCCCAAATTTATGGCTGACGATGACCCAAACAATCCCACCCACCCCTGCCCCTGATGATCATGTGCCATTCACAACATAGAAATGTGCAATATCAAAACAGTTTTTACTTGAAATAATCACAGTGAGTTTGCCAATAAAGTGGTAAGGGCTCAGGAGAGTTATATGGAAACAGCTTGGCCATTGATTTCTCAATAAAAACCTTCCCTTTCAACTTGCTGTAGCTATTTTCATCCAAAACATTGACATCAGCCCCAGAGTCAATTTGAAGCTACATCGGAATATCATTAATTTTTACAGTCATATGGGTGCTAGATTTCTTCTTTTTCAACCTGGCATTTGTGTTTACAACCTTAAAGACATATTCGTCCTTGCTGCTATAACTATCTGTATCAAACAGGGTCATCACTTTGTTGACTTTTTTACTTCTACACACCCATGCCCAATGATTCTTTTGAAGACAATTTTTACATTCAGAGCCCCATGTGGGGCATGTTCAATGTCCATTTGGGTGTGACCACTGCCCCCACAACTGTAACACATACTGTTGTCCTTAAATGGCTTCTCAGCAACTGAACCTTGTTTATCAGCACTCTTTCTAGTTTGTTGCCGAACTTTATTCACACTAATGTTTGTATTTTTGATAGCCTTAGCTTGTCAATTGGCCATTTCCATGGCACCTGCTCATGGCAGCAAGGCATCCAATGAAGGATCTTCTCTTAAGGCTCGATGCCACAGCCTCCCTGATCAGCATTTTTGCACCATCTGGTCCTTTATTTCTCTATTCACATTGTAAAAATTACATAAAGTGGCTGCTTCCCACAGGTGAGTAATGAAACCATCGATAATTGTCTTCATTTGCTTGAGCTAGCTGGCAAAAATTATGTCTCTTAGTAACATTTACTTTTGGCTCAAAATAGAGGTCTAACTTTGTTTTAACATGCTGTTACTATGTGTCCTCACCCATTTCAAGAGTGTAGTAAATGTCACAGAAGCCCGCTTCCCCATACTGTAACAATAAAGCTTTCTGTCTACCTTTATCCTTGACATCAAGAGTAACAAACAAATCTTCCAGCCTTTGCACCCATTTCTTCCATGTTATTCTGAGTGAGGCTGGTTCTGCATTTGTATCAAAAGCAGGAAACTGAGGTAAACTATTTGCCATACTGTAAAATTAACAATTTAAATCCTCATCATCAATTTAGCATCTGCTATATTGGCTATTGCTTTACACAATAATCTTTGAATCAAGATAATCTCTTACAAGGCCATAAACAATAATGGCTTATCAAGAACTTACAAAGAGGAGACAATCTAAAGCAAATGAAAGATTGACCTATAGATTCAGATTCTTGTTTTCTAATAATTGGAAGTTCCTGTCAAGCAAAGATAGCAAGATTATGAAGATGAGTCGTGGAATCATATTGAAACAAGGGTAAATAGCAATAACATAAAGACCCTTATCACTAACACTTCCCTTGAGGCTTGTCTCACAAAGCACAACAATATGAGCAGAGTTTGATAGCAGGAAAGCTCTCACAAAGGAAAAATTGGAGCAAAGACCTTATAAATTACTGAATCCTAAAAAGAGAAAAATTCTTGAGGATAACAGGATTTTTAAAGTCTGTGTAGGGCCAGAAATACTACATATCTACTCTACACTCTAGGATGAGGAGTCAATCTTGGGTCAAGAGCTTCATTGGACATCTTGACCATTGAAGGTCTGCTAGGTAAAATCACTATCTTGAAATTAATGTACCCTCATGTAAACAAAGTTAACAGAACTGTCTGGAAAATAACTTTTCTTAGTTATAGGTAAGAAATACTTTCTGTTTTCAGTATTTCTAAATTGTCTGAGTTTTTGTTTGGTATTTTTTCTCTTTTATTTACTTATAACATCCACATAACCAGTTCTTGGGGCTGGATACTGCCATCTTCTTGATGCCAAGCAATGGACTTTAAACATTCAAAAGCTTTGTTTATGTAACCATAGACACATGCTATTATAGCTGTCCACATTTACTTTGAGACATTTAGAACTGCATGACGTGTTTCAGTTTCTTAGTTTCTACACTAGTGATTTTAGTTTTGGCTCATTGGCTCAGGATATCAGGCCATCATGAGTTCATCTTGCACCCTGATTAACAGTAGAGTTTATAAATATGGTCACCTCATTAGTATTCCTCAGTTGAAGTATTAGCTTCCATGATCAACAAGCCTTTGTTGCTACCACATTTTTTTGTACAAAATACATTTTGAAGTTAACCAGACGTCTTTCGTATTTTCCCTGTCTGTGGAATTAAAAAGAACCTCCAATCACATTTAATTAGGTAATGAATCCCCAAACTTCCAGCTTATGTAATAAATCATTAAGGTGAAGAAATCTAAACAAAATACTGAGTGTCCCTTTTTCTAGAGGCCAATAAACTTCTTCATGAGATTTAATTGCATGAGAAGCATAGGCAATCAGTCTCCATCTATCATCATCACTTTCTAGTTCTCCTAATACTGCACCTAAACTATGTTTGCAAGCATCTGTTGTTCAATATGTTAGTTTGGATGGCTCATGGTAGGCCAGTATTGGAGCATCAGTACAAATTTGTTGGAGTTTGCCAATAGCATCTTTCTTTGGTTTCTTGAAATCTCAGTGAACATCTTTCTGTAGTAACATATGGACTGAAACCATTAGATCTGAGTATTTGGGTAGAAATTTGCACAAAATCATTTGTCAGCATCACAACCAAAACCAAGAATGTGAGTGTGGAATCAAATCCCACTTATTGTTATTATTATTATTTATAAATGTTTTTACAGGATAAGTCAATTAAAAGTTTACATATTTACAAATAAAATATTTACAAAAAAATAAATTCTGTTCAAACCTTTGGTCCTTTTGACACCATGTAATAAATCATGGAAGTGGAGACATCCAAATATAATCCCAAGTGTTTCTTTTTTTGGAGGACAATAACCTTTTTCATGAGATTTAATTGCATAAGAAGCATAACCAATTGGTCTCCATATATATCAGATTACAATGTAACTACACCTGCCACTAAGCCAAGACCATTCTTTACAATGAATAGCATCTAAAGGGCAAACTGTATGGAGCATACAAAGACAACACATATAATTAGCTTGCATTACAGTCTGACCAAGAGAAATGACTAGTAAAATACCTAATGGCAGGTTTGAAGTCATTAATATACATATGAACACATATAATATACATACTGTACATACATATTAACATACAAATGTGGTAGTACAGCAGCATAAATGTCACACTGCATTCTTACCTTCAACACCTTCTCCAACAATTGCATGGTACAAAGATAAAAAGAAATGATCATTTAAGTCTTTCAGATCAGAGATCCTTGTTTTTGCATCAATCCTTGCTAGTATTCTATTTGCATTGTCTAAAACATCTAAGGTAGCAAAAATATTAAAGTTTCTTTAATAAGAATATTTTATTTAAAACTAACTAACTTGTTTCACCAGCACCTTCTGCCATTGGATGAAACAACAAGAAGAAAATTTAAAACTGCAAATAAAACTTATTTCCATGAAAGAGTTTTTGACAATTTATAATAAAAACTGTTTTGTTGCAACCAGAGAAGTAAGCTATCCTACCAAAGGTATACATAGAAATTCAATTTTTAGGGATAGTTGTATCTGTATGTAACTGAGACTGGCATAGCCATAGATTTTCTGTTTGAGTGACAAGCTGAAAGACCAGTTGAAGAAATACTTAGCTCTCAAATAATATAAAATAATTTGTCACTTTTGCTGTTTGTCTAAAAATGCAGTTAGGTATACTGAAAACAATTATGTCAAAACTAACAGTATTTATGGGAGAAGTGAGGCAATTAATTAAAGTTATGCTTCTTGGTCAGAAAATTAATATAAAAACATCTTTTTCTAAGGCAGTGTCCATCAAGAGATATCAAAATGTACAAATACATTTGGCTTGACTAAGGAGTAAATAAGCATTGAAACATGTAAGACACTTGTAGTTAAAAATTCCTCATGTTTGCTAAGTCAGCCCAAGTATTAACTCTTCACATAAACAATGCATAAATAGTAGGGGCAAGGAAACAGGAAGTTATGAAATGTTAAAGAACACTGCTACAACAATATTTGAAAATATATTTGCAGGTCTACCTTTTATTCACTTTGATATGTTTATCCATATCATGTGCAGTCACTACCTTCCACTTCTCCTTGTCATATAATCACAGTGTGGAAAGAGATGGCCCATAGACAGTCTTTTAAAACCACTTTGGAGTTAGCAACTACTGAGATGATGCCAAACATTACTTATGCAGGGTATTTCATTAGTAAATGGAAGTGCTTGGGTCACATAACAACTGAAAATAGTAGACATGGAGAAATTACGTACTAATGGAGGCAGATATCTGGTAATACTGATGTGACTGAAGCCTTAATCAGGGGAAATGGATGCACTCAGATGTGCTGACCTTTGCAACTTTTACAAATTCTGTATTTGTCTTTGTCCTGTGATGGATACCACCTAAAAAAACTCTGCTTATTGACAGAGTAATATGCGAAATTTTCAAAATTAAAGCTATAAGTTTGGGGTCAAAAGTAGATTGGGTACTTCTGGAAGTCCCTGCCAGCTTTTTTATCTTTTACATTGCTCCTCTATGGGAGTTTATTTGTAAGATATGATACTTCTTTCCCGAGTGTTCTTTTTGTTTCTCTCTGCGCTCTGAGCCCAAAAACTCTTGGTTACAACGCAACTCCACAACCACAAAACAACGGATCTCTGTAGCGTCATTCTTTTATCATAAACTTGAACATTTCTTATCAATAATTCAATCAAATGCAATTGCGAGCTGAGTAAGCTACTACTGTGACTAAGCCAATACTTCAAATTACTACAACCAATCAGTAATCTAAACTTAATTACAAGTCCATGGAATATTTAATTGAACATAAAAAATTATAAGCAAACTTAAAATTCCAAATTAATAAGTAGTCAGTAGTGAGCTGGGTGAATCAATTAGTTATGTTGGCCTAATACTTACATAGACAGACAGAAGAATTGGAGAGAAAAGAGGAAATGGTCATCTAAAAACATTACAAACAAATAATACCAAATATTAAAGTGGTTTTAAAAAGTATAACAAATTGTAAATAAGGCAGAAGATTGGACTACATATCATCACGTCTTGTGGACAAAATGTGATGGTGAGTGAGTGATGCGGTGAGATTCACTTACTATCCTCAGTGACACATCCGAATTGGTTTTTTGATGCCATACCACTACATTCTAAGGTCATTCTATGCCATCAGATATTCTTCAAGAACGTGTTTCATCCCTGAGAGAGTCTTTTTCAATGGTTGAATCCTGGCATCTACAATATTATTCTGAATGAAAATATCGTTTCATTCTCGATTGTTGTGCATTTTCAAATTCTCCGCTGAAAAGTGTCTTGATATCAAAGAGAGGCCAAAGAAACAGGATGCATTATCACGAAAATAAGAGCCCTTGCACAGAAAGAAGCAACTTATTGTATCTTTGTGTGCATCGCACAAAAAGAAAAGAATAGTTGACGTAATAAAAAAGCACAAAACTGCATGAACCTGCAAGAACCTCCATAAAACTGCACAGCCTAAATGTTAAAAGTTTACCTTCACACAGTACAAGCAGGTAGATAGGAGGCCTTGGACGGCAAGCCCCCTCCTTAAATAAACACAGCAAATGATGTTCGTTCGCACACAGGTTACCAGAGTAAACCTTTTAATGTGACATTTAGGAACCCTGTATAAGGATTGACACCAAAAATGGAATCATTTGATCCCATTTGCTGTGTCTATTCTTTCTTGGCTCGTCATTACCTACTTCTTATCTACTCGAGAGGATCTAAAGGTGAGCAAAAATGCTTGTGTTGGGTGTGGGGTGTGGGGTTTTTTCCGTTAAATTGGATAACTGTTTTCACTTTATTTCACGTGGTGTGTGCAGTGTGAACGAAAATAAAATAATGAAATATAATTTGTCACTTTGTATCTGGAAAACCCAATTTTTTTTTCCCCCTAGCAATTGGGGCTCAGACGGTGACCTTCAGAGGGACTCTGATTTGGCAGTGAGGAATTTCTTGGCCGGGTGCTTTTCCTGACGCCAACCAATGGCTTTTTTTCATTGTAAAGTTCCAAATTCTCCTCGACAGCTAGGGGAATCGAACCCAGAACTCCTGGTTACTATGCAGTTGCACTAACCATTAAGCCACGGCTCCTCTATCTGGAAAAAACCCCCAATGCTCATTACGTAATACGTTCACAATTGAATACACGGAGTTTTTTAAGAAAATGGTTTATAAGAAAGTAGTGCCCAACTCCTCCAAAAAGTTAAGCAAGTTTGATGCTAGATTTCCGAGACCTAAGAAGATCAATAAGTTCAAATACATTCAAACTTCTAATTTTTAAGCAAGGCCATTATCTCTTTGATTTAATTCGTATATATTTCCTATTTAAAACTATGTACTCCTGTGTCGTGTTTCTTTAGTGCCTGTCAGTCTGTGTAACACTGTAGTGTCGAACCACTTGCTTTCCTGTTTTCAGTACAGATGTCTGTTGCGGAAGTTTCGCAAAGAAAGCCTTCAGAACGTTTTCATGCTCAAAGAATAAGAAAACTAAGAAAGTTAAATACTGGAACAAAAAAAACTTTTAGAAAAGTAAAAAGTGTGCTGAGATACAATAACTTATTCATTTTTTCTTGTGAGGACCCATCCTAGCATACTGACGTTGCTTTCCTTTTTAAAAAGTTGTAGAGGCTTGGGGCATTCATTTGTGCTTGCAACACTCTACACGCTCCCGATATTCCAATGGCGCCATCACGCGACTGTGAAAGTATTCCTTCTAAGGAAATTTTTAATTTTTTGACAGAACTTTCAATAAAACTTTGAATACCTTCTACGGATCTGCCATCTGCCACTTCAATGTCAATATAACCCTCTTTCATCGTGCATTCAGCTGACAAGAACCATGAAAAAGACTTTGTGTTTCATTAGGATTTTAGCCGGTTGTCCGTTGAATCATAATCGTGTATGGTTTTTGGCTTCCCTTGCACTGGTTGCAATTTTCTTCTTCCCCAGTTCAACCAAGTTCGTTTTGCTTTGTTGGAGAAGTATATTTGGCATATCCCGGATAGATGTTGATGAATTTTTACCCAGCTTGATTCTGATGGAAAAGTAATTTAGGAGAAGGCTCTCAAAAACAAATCATCGCCCGAAATGTAAGACTCACTAGTAGCAAAAAATGGAAGACCATTCGTACATAAAAATCTGGTTGTAGTGAATACGGAAAACACTTGTTTCTGCTCATCCTTTACCGATGTTAATGACTGTGTTGCCAATGTCGAACTTCTCTTCGAATAATTTGACCAATTTTCTATGGCATTCTGATGACTTTTTGACGACTCTTTTTTGAATGATCGGTTTCAGCTTTCTACTTCACAAAAAAACTAGTGCAGTTGAACGTCAATTCAGTTTGTTTAGAAGAGGATATGCCTCAAGCAAAAGAAAACGCAGCATCTTTCTCAATATTATCTTCCATCCATTTGTACTTACTGCACTAGTTAAGACTGAAATGCCTAAGGTTCTTTCCGAAAGTTGTCGGATAAACATCTAGTCGTGGTTGAAATGCATGTGTCAAGGGATTTGTTACATAATTTGAGTGACAAACAACCCATTTTGATATCTACTAGTACCATAAGTTGGTGTCGTGAGAGCTTGGAATTTAGCCCAACTTACGCAATTCAATGTATTTTTTAACCTCGTTGGAGGCTTACGGCGTCCCCAGGCCGTGCAGCTGATTGATACTCGCTAAACGCAGCTTTACTGTACCCATGACAAAATCACGCTGGCTACGGGCCTGATATAGTAAGCTGCTTGTTGTGTAGTCAAAGTTAGTGGGTGTTGTGGTGCAAATTTTGTAATGCATTTCCATTGTAACTCTGAGAGGAAACGTTGCCAGACAATAATACAAACAATTAAATTGATTTTGTAGTGATGCGATTAGATAGGCGAAAGTGCACTTATGCAAGGGCTTTCCTTTGTAGTAAGTAAAGAACAACTCCTCAATTCCTGTGGATAAATATCAAAGGTACGCTCTGGAGAAATCTTTAGAGAGAACGGGCAAAAGGGATAGAAGATTAGCAAGTTACAAAGGCAAAAGGCTCCTTAGTAGTTGAAATCAGTGGAAACAACAGCCTCTGAGTCTCGCGGTTTTGACTTTAATTTCACGGTCTCGGTGTTGTTGACGTTTTTCTTTTCAAGAAAAAAGTGAGAAAACTCTATATGATTAGTCTCTGTCTGTTAAAACAACGATGTAAAGGGCCCGCTCTATTTTCTTATTGGTCTCTTCGAATTGAGGCAACTTGTCTTTCTACTCTGCCTTTCACGATGAAGGCAGCACTCCTAAGTGTGAAACCCGTTTTCCAGGTATATCTGATTTTAATCAGAGTTTTCCGGTCACATTAGACCACACTAAATAAAAACTGCAGTATGGAGTTCATTCAGGCCCAAAGCAAGACAGTTGTTGTTGCCTTGTTGTAACAAATCTTTCTATGATTGTATGATTATAGGGGGCTTTTTTCTCGGGCTGTAAGGTGGTGGAACACTTTGAGTTCTGAGTGCTTTTCTACATCACATCACTTGAATTTTTGAAGTCAAAGATAAACTCTTATCTCTTATCTTAAACTTTTTCTTTTTAATATTTTTCTATTTCTTTCTTTTATTTAAAATTAAGAAAATCTTGAAAAAGACCAAATAAGAAATAGAAAGACAACCTGAAAGAAGACATAACGAAGGCAAAAGGCCACTTTGGCGTTCGGCCTAAAGTTGCCCTTCAAAAACAGATATGGAAAAGGAAGAAACAGGACAGCTAACCCTTCAAAACAGTGGGAACATTGGTCTTAAGGGAGAAGAAGAATATGTCATTTCATGAAGTCATGGTTACTCACCAATGCTGATAAGTGAAAGTCAAAATTCCTCAAATTTTGTGTAAATATAATGAAGGAAGGCTAACATATCGGGAGTAAATTTTGAGAATAGATACTTTTTCCTTAGCAACTACCTGAATATATTTGATTGTAAAATTTTAATGGATATAGAGTTTATACAATGGTTTTAAATTTTAATTGATGTGCATGACAGTTCTCTCGATAGACAGCTCAGAAGTAAAAAACCAAAGAACAGTCAAAGTTAACTTAACTAAAAAGAATGCGATGTCTGTTAAGTAAAGTATATTGGTTGACGTCGAAAGTACAAAGGTCTCTGACATCATTAGCCCTTAAGACCTTCATTGTTAGCTGCTTTGCTTCCTAATCTCACTGACATCACACTTAAACTTTTACCTATCAGTGGTGTTGTTCTTGGTAACATATTTTCGGACTGGTTCTGCTCTTGCAGTTTCAGGTGTTTTGCTTTTAAAAGTGACCTCAAACCAATCAAGAAATACAACAAACATATATTTGTTGGTTTATAACACCTCATCTATCAAAGATGTAGTGTGGATGTTGAGTTTTTAGCGTGAGGATACGTATTTTTAATGCGAGAGAAAGAGAAAGAGAGAGAGAGGGAGAGGAAGAGAGAGAGAGAGAGAGAGAGAGAGAGAGAAAGAGAGAGGAAGGGAGGAAGAAACAGAGAGAGAGAGCGAGAGAGAGGAGGGAAGAGAGGGGAAAAGAGAGAAACAGAGAGAGAGACAGGAGGGAAGAGAGGGGGAAGGAGAGAAAAAGAGAGGGGGGAGAGAGAAAGAGAGGGGGGAGAGAGAAAGAACGAGGGAGCAAGCGAGAGAAAGTGACAGAGAGATGGAGAGAGAGGAAGGAGGAGGAGGATATT
>RDPX01000704.1:60745-80149 GCA_003991215.1 Morbakka virulenta | reverse complement strand
AGAGAAGAAATAGGTCATGTATGGCAAATGAATAAAGTTACGGTGATACCTGTAGTAATTGGAGCATTGGGAGTCATTTCAAACAAGTTTGAAAGATACATGGAGAAAATGGGTGTGAAGATTGAGATGGCAATTATTCAGAAAATGGCACTGCTTGAAACAGGGAGGATACTGCGAAAAGTCTTGTCTCTTTAGAGAAACAGGAGAAGGAACTTTGAGACCCCTGGTGACTTGTTGTTACCCGCTCTCAAAGATAAAAGAACAAAAGAACTTTCCAGACAAACATGTCTGAGATTTACATTAATGATAATAATAATAATAATAAAATAAAATGATCTGTGTCATTATCTGCAACGTAAAAATCTATGGTGTTCTTGGCTGTAGTTCTTTTTTAGATCCTTTCGGTTTCGTTTCAGCAAGGTTCCATTGATTGACTTTAGATCCAACCAGGCTTCCAGCACTTCAACTGTTTAGCGTACACTCAAATAGTAATACCATCACTTAGATCATGCAGCCTCTTTCTTGTATTACACTAAGTTATCTCACGCTGTTGTTTATGACAATGTTGTTGGTAAAGTCGTCTTTGGCTTTATATTCAGGTAATTTGCTGCTTCACGTAAGTACCTCCCCATCAAAATAACAGATGATGAATACAGGTTGTCAACTAGTGTGTTTCGATACGCCATTTAAGTTATACACCGATCTTGACCATCGGGTGTGTCTCTGTCCAGAATGGGTTTTACTCTTTGAACATTTTACCCATCCCAAGGATTTTCCCAAGGATACTGTGAACACTCGTTATGTGGTTAAACTGCTATTCTTCAGGGAAATTTTGAAATTTAGTTGATGTGTGTTGTGTTTCATGGTATGAAGAAATTATGGTGTACCAACTGAATACCGTCTTCATCTTCTTTATTACATATCTTAAAGCCATTTTGTGGAGTATTTCGATTTCCACTAACTTTATAGATCTAACTTTGTTAACCATCCATTAAAAATGCATTTAGCCAAGACTTGCACGTCTGTATCCTTGAGGGTTCTTTTTGCAATGTTTTGTATCCCATTGTCTGATATGGATATATTCTTGGTAACCCTATGAATATGCAGGATTAGTCTGCCTTTTTCAATTTATTCTGCAGATTTCAGGAGATAAGCTTTAGATAAGGTATCTACAAGGAGCATCTCATTTTGAGGTTTCCATTGTAGATTGATGATCTACTTTTAAAGTCGTAACAGTCTTCTTTCAATTCTTGGTAGAGAAGACGAAAAAGCTTTCTTCAAATTGCTTTCAAAGGGTTATGGACCTACTCATGGTTATATTTTTGCCATATACGTAATGGTGAAACTTTTCACAATCAAAAACTAGAGCAAGAAACTCCTTCTAAATCAATACCTTTGGCGCATTGGCATTATAGGTAGTAAAATATAAGCCACAGGTTTTCCATCCTGTGTAAGAGCTGGTCTAAGACCAATCTCTGTAGCACTGGCTCGAAGTTCAACTGGTCGGTATACATCGCATAGTTGATCTTCATAATCTTTATGTTGTGACGCCAACCTGATAAGGTATCAATATTACTCTCAGGGTGAAGCTTCTTGAGCAGAGTAAAGAGCTTCCTTTTTCTACGATCTATTTGTTTTCTTCTTCTTCTTGTTATATCCATTTTGCAATTTGCACACTAAGCTATTCTGTTTGGCAAAACATTACTACTTGGGGGAGCCATAACTAGTAGCCAAGGGCCAAAAGGTTTCGTTCACCTTACATCTCCAATACTTTTTGAAGTATCCTGGCTGTTCCTGGCAAGGCTGTTTTTGTACCACTCCAACACATATTTCAATCTGTAGATTTTCCGTCCATCCATTGAAACTTTTGCTTACGCATTCCAAAACACCTACCAACACTAGTACAACTAGCGCTTTTCTCAACGACCACAGCCTAATCAATATCCTCTTTAGATTTTGGTATTTTTCAGTTTTTTTCAGTTTCTTTGTCATGCACCATATATCTCCTGGAACCGCAACATCAATGATAATGCACGACTTTGTCTTTTTCTCTACCAATAACAAATCAGGTGTCCTAGCCTCAATTACGTTATCGCATTGTATATTCATGTCCCACAATAATTTCACTTCATCCTTTTCTACTGCTTCCTTTGAGTAATTTTTCGTATCATTTTTCCTTTCTGTCAAGTCCAAACTTTTTGCAAAAACGTCCTATGAATTAGCTTGACAATATTGTCATGCCTTCTTTTGTACTCTCGCTTCGCTAGTTTTTTACACTTGCATATTTGATGTTGTATGGTCTCGTCTTTTTCTCCTCATATCCTACACAGTAGACTTTCACCACTTTTGTCAATCTTATACTTGACATAGTTTGTTCTTAACGCTTGTTCTCGAGCAGTGAATATTAGTGCTTTTTTTTTCACTATACGATCAAATTGCACTAGCGATTTTCAAGATAATCCTTTATCTACTTCATCATTCATCTCAGGGTGGAACTGTCCATACATTATTTTATCCTGCCATTTCATATTAACCTTGTTTTGGTTACTTCTTTTAATTTCTTCCTTCCCAATCATGTTTTCAGTCTCAATGATACCAACTGTCTTTACATCTTTTAGAAGCTCTTCATTTGAATCCCGCACATACAATCCCAAATTGTTCTCCTTACTTTGCACACAATTTTCAATGCTAATCAAACCTCTTCCACCATCTCTTCGTTTCACATACAATCGATCAACATCACTTTTTGGATGGAAAGCACTGTACATAGTCAAAGTCTTTCGTGTTGTTCTATCAAAAATTTTCCATTTCTCTACTTTCCACTCAATGATTCCGGCTCCATATCTCAGGAGCGCAACGGCTCACGTGTTCATTGCTTTGATCTTCTTCTCGTCATTAAGTATGAATTTTAGCACTAGTCTCAATCTTTTCTTATTTTCATCAATCAACGTTTCCTTCCTTTCCTATTATTTTATCTCATCCAGTTCAAGGATACCAATGTAAGTATATTCCTGTTCTTCTACTTCTCTCATTACGTCCTGATTCGGTAGTTGCATTCTGTCAAACCTACCCATTTCCCTCTCTTCAGAACAACCTAATCTAACTTCGAATTGTTATTGTTATTCATCTTATTATTAATATTAATATTATTATTATTATTATTAATATTATTATTGTTATTATTATTATTATTATTATTATTAATGTTAATGACAAAGACTACATATAAAACCTTAAACAGTTTTAAAGCGTTTTTTGAGTGGCAATAAATTAATTCAACATTTTCATCCGTTAAAAGTTTATATTTGTTTATATATGCAAACAGGAGGAAAATACATTAATCTCATGTTTACAAAAAATGGTGAATATTTACCGTGTATATAAAGATGAAAGGATAATAACTACAAAAGTCACTAATTCATTGTAAAATATTTTGAAAAAATACAAATTTCACCTTGGCGTTGCTTCATAAAACTCTGGTCGAGAAAATATGAAGGGAAATTACTCCGCTCGGTCTGCTGTAAAGAGGAAATCTCCTAAACGTATTGTCTTATTGCTTTATTGAAAAAGTTGTTACTAATAAGAATAGAAATTGAAGGTACTCGCACTTTTCTTTAAAATTAAAATATTTCAAAAAATGTTCCAGAAATCAACTAGAACACAATTTTTTTAACAAACATTTTACAATTGTAATATTACTTATAATTTTATNACTTATTTTAAAAGAAAACATTTGCTAATTTGGATGGAAAAACCCAATTTTTACAAAAAATGTTTGCCAAGGCTTACATATATCTTTTCGTTTATTGATAGTTAATTGCCTGTATTAGCCTATGCCAATTACAACAGTGACACAGAGAGACTGATTTCCGAGACAAACTAACAGTTTAGAATGTAGAGCTTTTGCAGAAGTCAAGGTTAAAGCACTACTCTTAAAGAAAATCGTATTATAAACCAGATTTGTATTCATTTCAAAATATACATAATATTTACTCCTATTCTGTTTTAAAACATGTTTCCATTATTAGTTAGTTAAAAGAGAGATATCTATTTTAACGTAAAAATTATAATTCATAGTCAATGTGTTTGGCCAAGAATACTTACACAATCTTTCTTATTATTTTTTACGAAATGTAGATTTTCCTTAGAACTTCCAAATTCCATTTTGAAAGAAAGTAGGGAGCCTTGAACACCGGCTCCAACTGACTTCGTTCCTATTGTTGATATCAGTGAACTTTGGTGTAAGGTTATAAGAAACTTATTATTACTATTTGAGCAATGTCCCGATTTATCATATTGTACCAAATCTTGAGGACTTCCATCATTTAGATTATTAGCACTATTAGTAATTGAAAGTAAAGGTATGGCCTTTGGACAAGCTAAAAGACAATGAAGATGGTACAATAAATCAGTAACATTACTTTGTAAGATGTACCCAATTGTAATCAATTTAAGCTTCCTAATTTTCTATGTAAGGAAAGTAAAATAATTTCTTTCGGGTATAACTTTTAAATAAAAGCTAAAAGCAAGCTAAAAATATAGAATATTTTTCCTCAAAACTAACTTGAGGCTCCTGTTGGGAAAAATCCCTGATCCTATATCGCAATACAAAATACCTAACCACAATCGATGTGAGTCTCTGATTCCTAGTGTGGCACCCGAAGATCTTCTAATGAAAATATATTCCTGGGTATCTCCTTCCTACAAGCTGGAACCGAGCCAGCTCGTAGGAAGTGTGGTCTTGTTCGCCAGATCCACTTTGGATCTCAACGCGGGCTCCTAAAGGGCCATATAAACAACAAAAACAAGATAGTACATATATAACAAATAATTCTTATAGATGTAGCTTAAAGCAGTTGCTTGAAGCTATTTACATTGATACAAAAGTTGTATTTATGATTTGATGGCAGAGATTTTAGCATCTTTGGCATCGCTTTAAAAGGTACTGGTAGGAGAGAGAGAGAGGAAACAACGCTGTAACAAGGTTTACATGTATTACTGAATTAAACTTGAAGTCAACCTTCAACTGTTGCAGTCTGCAAGCTCTTGTTTCAATCAAGTAAAGAAGTATGGTAATTAAGGGCTTTCAAATTTTTAACAAAAATTTCCTCAATTCCAATAATCCTTATCATTTATTTAATTTCTTTACTTTATGTTATCTAATTTGTGAAAGAGAGCTCAATGAAAAATAATTTTTAAAAAAACAACATCTTTAAAAATGCCATAACTTTCACCTTGGCGTTGCTTCATAAAACTCTGGTCGAGAAAATATGAAGGGAAATTACTCCGCTCGGTCTGCTGTAAAGAGGAAATCTCCTAAACGTATTGTCTTATTGCTTTATTGAAAAAGTTGTTACTAATAAGAATAGAAATTGAAGGTACTCGCACTTTTCTTTAAAATTAAAATATTTCAAAAAATGTTCCAGAAATCAACTAGAACACAATTTTTTTAACAAACATTTTACAATTGTAATATTACTTATAATTTTATTACATTACTTTAATTTTTTTAATCATATCTGTGAAAAGTTGTTAATGAAAAATATCTTTAATATTCCTTAAAAAAGCACTGCATTACTATCACTTATAAAAGTACATAATGATAATAACTTGATCATGTTTTTCAGTCTTTAGTTAAGTCCTTATTACTAAAACAACCATGATGTTTTTTGTAATTTTCTGATTGAATAAACACTAAAAAGAATGTCATGCCATGTAAGGTACTGTTGTTTGTCTAATAAAAGTGTGATTAATGTTCTGTGTGTCTCACTGGCAAGTGTAAGCTTGTTTTATATCTAAACACTACTTCATACACAAAAGCAGAGATTTTGTTTCATGTTTGAATGCCTTTACGAAGTAAAGCAATGAAAAATACTTAAAGTCGAACGCCTTTTATCCGAACACAGTGAGCGGTCCGAAATTTTTTCGGATAAGCAATCGTTCGGATAGATGGCCATGGAAGGAAATCAAACTAAAACATTGACGGATGTTTTTGTACAAATGTATTGATGTTTATTTGCACTTTGTCTTAAATATATACATGTACATCACGAATGCAAAGAACCATTAAATACTGTATCATAAAATGTTTTAAAGTTCACTTGCGAGAAAAGCAAGTGTCTAGCTTTACTTGTTTGGCACAGTCTTGACGTTTTCTCTTGGCGGCTGACACCATGACGAAGCTGCAACATTTTCACACAGTCAACAGAGTCTTGATTTTCGCACCAGGACATGAATGTTTCTAAGCTTGAGATTGCTTCAGAAACTGTTGGGGTGTTCTATGGTTCTTCGTGAGGATCGTCTTCTGGTTGGTTATGATGTTCAGGGTCTCCGTTTTCTATGTTGCTCTGTGTCATCTCTACAATTTCATCGTCAGTGAACTCTTCCTTGGCGGCATTTCTGTCACTTTGTAACCACTCATCGATGTCATCATCCCCTGCTTCTAAGTTCAACTGCTGAACAAGTTCACGAACATCGGCATCTGGATTGTGTCTTACTGCAGTGTCTTCACTGTCATTAGCCGTATCATCACCCACTTTCAGACTTATTTGCCAGTATCTCTTGACCGTCGACGATAAAACAGAATTCCGGGCATCGGACACCATAAAGATGGCGTCCTTCAGAGTTAGACTTTGACGATGTCTTGCAGGGCTACGCCATCGTTTTTCTCGTCAAGGACAGTTCTCAGTAGACTACATCTGTACACCTTCTTCACATTTGTGATGATACCCTGTTCAAGTGGTTGGCTCTTTGACGTTGTTTTCGGTGGTAGAAACATGCATTCGATCTGACCATCGGGCAATTTTAACGATGCTCCGCTGTTGTGTGCACAGGCATTGTCAACGATCAGCAATGCCTTCTGCGGGAGACCACGACTTCTGAGATGGGCTTGGACTTCTGGGACAAATACGTCGTTTAACTAACTAACCGTTGGTTCAACATCGACACCTTCTGAATGAACATGAAGCCAAAAAGAGGGGTGCCCTTTTCTGCGTTGCTGGCTGAACCATACGAAGACTGTTTCTTCCAGCTTTTCATTCTGAGCCGTTCGTATCGTCTTCCTCTGGATAGCTTTGAGTGAATCTGACCAGTCTACAATCTTCTCGATTGATGATCGACTGTTTTTTTATGTCTGTGATGGTTGATCGACCGATAGTTGAACATTAGAGCTAGCTTCAAAGCTTTCTCGCCGTGACTGAGACGACTGATGATTTCTTGTTTCTGTTCGAGTGTCAGGACGATGCATTTTCTCTTGAAAGGAGGCATTTTCGACTGACGTGTAAACTACGTAGAGTAGAGCAGAAAGATATTGTCTAAACTAGAGTCGTAAGACAGAATGAAAACGCCACTACTAAAGCACGAATTTATACAATTTTTTGAAGGGAAAAATTTGCAAGTGGAAACGGGGAAATCTTTACTTTTTTGCGAATCTTGCTTTGTAAGTCCATGCCGAAAGATAAGTTACGGCACTGTAAAGCTGACTGAGATTTATTTATTGTACCGCCTTTTAGCGGGTTCAACAATGGAATTGTCATTCACAGTTTTGGTGTGCATGTGTGAAGTGATTACTGTAAAAGAAATTTAGCAATTGACGCCTATCTTCTGTTTTATTTCCCAATAGTAAGCCCTACGCAAAGCTTTTTTATTCGTCATTGTTGGTTTATCAGTACTTTAAGGCGATGACTTCAATTGGAAACTACATGAAACAGATTTCTTTTGAAATTCTTGGACCGTGCAAATAACGTCGGATAAACGTCGTTCGACTATATTTTAATTATGCAGTGATACCAATCTTATGTTTCCTATGTCCTGTACAAGATGGAAAATAGTCGACGTCTTATTCTCAATATCAATCATATGATTTAAACCTTGAAACACAAGCGTAAAATATATTATTACAAATTAAATCATATGATGTTTATCAATTATTATCACTTGTTTCTTTAGTAAAATTTGTAGTAAACTTTATAATAAAATTTTGTAGTAAAGCTTGTAGTAAAGCTTGTACGATTACTACTTGGGATTATTATTTATGTTTCCAATATACTGTACAGGCTGAAAAAGTATTGNCATTGTCAACGATCAGCAATGCCTTCTGCGGGAGACCACGACTTCTGAGATGGGCTTGGACTTCTGGGACAAATACGTCGTTTAACTAACTAACCGTTGGTTCAACATCGACACCTTCTGAATGAACATGAAGCCAAAAAGAGGGGTGCCCTTTTCTGCGTTGCTGGCTGAACCATACGAAGACTGTTTCTTCCAGCTTTTCATTCTGAGCCGTTCGTATCGTCTTCCTCTGGATAGCTTTGAGTGAATCTGACCAGTCTACAATCTTCTCGATTGATGATCGACTGTTTTTTTATGTCTGTGATGGTTGATCGACCGATAGTTGAACATTAGAGCTAGCTTCAAAGCTTTCTCGCCGTGACTGAGACGACTGATGATTTCTTGTTTCTGTTCGAGTGTCAGGACGATGCATTTTCTCTTGAAAGGAGGCATTTTCGACTGACGTGTAAACTACGTAGAGTAGAGCAGAAAGATATTGTCTAAACTAGAGTCGTAAGACAGAATGAAAACGCCACTACTAAAGCACGAATTTATACAATTTTTTGAAGGGAAAAATTTGCAAGTGGAAACGGGGAAATCTTTACTTTTTTGCGAATCTTGCTTTGTAAGTCCATGCCGAAAGATAAGTTACGGCACTGTAAAGCTGACTGAGATTTATTTATTGTACCGCCTTTTAGCGGGTTCAACAATGGAATTGTCATTCACAGTTTTGGTGTGCATGTGTGAAGTGATTACTGTAAAAGAAATTTAGCAATTGACGCCTATCTTCTGTTTTATTTCCCAATAGTAAGCCCTACGCAAAGCTTTTTTATTCGTCATTGTTGGTTTATCAGTACTTTAAGGCGATGACTTCAATTGGAAACTACATGAAACAGATTTCTTTTGAAATTCTTGGACCGTGCAAATAACGTCGGATAAACGTCGTTCGACTATATTTTAATTATGCAGTGATACCAATCTTATGTTTCCTATGTCCTGTACAAGATGGAAAATAGTCGACGTCTTATTCTCAATATCAATCATATGATTTAAACCTTGAAACACAAGCGTAAAATATATTATTACAAATTAAATCATATGATGTTTATCAATTATTATCACTTGTTTCTTTAGTAAAATTTGTAGTAAACTTTATAATAAAATTTTGTAGTAAAGCTTGTAGTAAAGCTTGTACGATTACTACTTGGGATTATTATTTATGTTTCCAATATACTGTACAGGCTGAAAAAGTATTGATGATTTAGGCTGTATTCTGATAACAATCATATCATTTGATCATAAAAACATAAATCTGTAAAATGGTTATCAATTTTTATTAATCATTTTTAGAAGTAAACAGTTGTGATAAACTTTTGTAGTAAAAAGTTTAATACAAACTGCTTATTATTATTATTATTATTATTATTATTATTATTTATATTTTCCATATGTAGCACAAAGCTGGAAATATTTTATATGTTTCATCTCTTAAAGATAATGATCATACCTTTTATTCATAGAATTATAACAGATTTTAAGATTATATATCTTAATCATCTTATGTTACTCATCTTTTTTTATTTACATTATGTTTAAGTTATTTTTTGATAATCTTACTTATCATTTCACTTATCAAATTTAATATTTTATTGCAATATTCTCCATTTATAATAATAGTGGCTTTACACCTACTTACAGGGATTTCATCATTTGGTAAATCAGGCATGATTCCTTGACAAGTGAAGATTTTCAGCTTGACGGGAAACACTGATAATATGTAGACGTTTTACTAGATCAGTTGAATTGTTATAATAAATAATATTATCAGTATGTTCTTACCAGAATATCAATGCTTTAGTATACGACTTAACATGTTCAAATTAGTAAATATCTTCTTTGCTTTTTGTTGAATAAATTACTATAAGATCGTATCTTTTTGTAAGAAAATCAATTGTTGGTTTATCTCCCTTGTCTTCATAAAATATTGTAATACCTTCATAAATTTCATTAAGATATTTATCCATCAGTTTTGGAGAGTTAAAAAGAATTTGACTAAAATTACCTTTATCATCGACTTTCTAAACATGATGTGGCTTTTATTTGTATTTTTGTATACCTTCACCAACAAAAGCAGACTTTTATATCACTAAGAATATTAGCTAGTTCTAAGACGTAAGAGCTTTATCATGTCTTAAGTTTTAAGCTTTTTCTGAGCTCCGTTTCAAGAGATACTTCTCCAATCTTCAGGCTACTGGAAAGACTAGGTACGGTTGTTTTTATACCTTGGTAGTGCAGACATATGTGTAGACAGGGATCAAGTTGTTCCGAGGAATAGAGCCATACCTATGTTGTGTTTGTTTCGTTTGTTGTATTTCTTTCTTTAGTGCTGGAAGCCAAATTTCTCCAAGGGTGTAGGATATATTGTTGATATGATTGCTGTGTTGTAGGGAATGGATCTTTTCTTTTATTTTCCTTGCTGTTGTGTTGATTTCTATATCTAAAGTCCTTTTATTTTGAAAGAAAAAAATACCATTCTTAATACCTTTAGAAACTTCTGCTTTTGCACCGTAATTAACATGTGGCACAGAATAACGGAAAGTATGCCATCTAACTTCTATAAGTTTGCACGAAATGCTCTGATTTTCTCTCCGATATACCTACTCCCAGGCAGGTATATCCGTTCTATTTAACTTTCTTCATAATTTAACCATTTACGAGTGCTATACGGTCACATTTAACCATTTTCCCCATCTTCAATACTAGTACACCACACTTTCTACTTCCACATTCCGTCCCAATATCTGTGCTAAATGCATAGATAGTCTGCACAAGTGAATCAATCTGTTCTTCACTCTAACCTTACAATTTAAGGTCCTATTAGTAGTTTATTATTATTGTTATTAATATTATTATTTTTATTACAATTCTGAGTTGGTTTAATAATGTATTATGTTAATAAAGAAGATTATTATATTATTGCTTTTAATGATAAGATTGATAAAAGATACAGCAATTTGATGATTTAATATGGTAGTGATCAAATTTAAAAATTATAGAAATGAATACGAGAGATTTGGAAAAATTAAGAACTCAATTAATTAATTTGGAACTAAATCAAAATAAACAAGTGCCAAGAAATTAAACGTTTAAACCAACCCCAACGTCAAGAGTATGTGCCAGCACCTGGAACCAGTGTTAGACAGATGGAACATAAGTCTGAATATTTTTTTCATCACCATTAGAATTTAGAGAAAAACCAGTGCCACCTCCGAGAACTGCTTAAAAGCCATTAAGACATTCGGTTCCAGCACTTAGAACTGTTATTAGAGAAACGTAATATCCCCTAAAATATTATGTTAAATCATATAAAATAAGTATAACAAATGATAAAGACCCATTAATATAATGAAATATAACTAGAATGACTCTTAATTACAATATTGGAAAAATACTAAAAGAAAAGAAAGATTTTCACTGAAGCTATAAAAGCTACATTTTATAAAATTACAAATGACCATATTGTTTATAATACAGCATATTTTATGGTATAAGGTACAAACAATGATAAACCAAATAGAAAAAACGATGATTCAGCAAAACATTTTGAACAGAATTCCTCAATGGATTTCACAGGGTTCTAGATGAATTTTTGATTCAAATGAGAATCATTTTCTAAACATTGCAAATATTAACCATTAAAGGGTAACTCATATTAAACTACCAGTAGAACTGCGTAAAAAATGAGGATACGAGATGTTTCAGATGGTGTCATGCAAGGAATATGAACCAACAAGAAAAAAACCTCTCAAAATTTAAAAATTGGGGAAAAAATTTATACAAAATTGATATTACAGTATAGCTGAATTTCCAGTAACTACTAAACAGTACAACAAAACTGAGGATAAATGTTATTGCTCTTCGTTACGAAAACAAACAACTGTATATATCAGTAGAGAAAAATATGAAAATCAGATGAATATAGATGTAAGAGCTTTATCATGTCATGAGTCGTAACCTTTTTCTGAGCCCAGTAAAAGCTGATGAAGAGTGCCAAATGAAATTTTAGAAAATAAATAACTAGATTTGATGATGAGAAAGGATATATATCCTTATGATTACATGCTTAGTATTAACAGGTTTAATAATACGCTACCAAACAAATAAGAATTTTACAATATAATAAGTGATAAACATTATATTGGTGAAGATTATAATCATGCTCTAAATGTTTGGAAGACCTTTTCTCTTAAGATTATAATTTAATATCATGATCTATATTTGAAATCAGAAGTCGTTATATTAGCAGATAATTTTGAAAGTTTCAGAAAAAAATGCTTACAATATTACTCTCTTGATCCAACTCAATAGTTCTGAGCACCAGACTTGAGTAGAGTTGCTATTCTTAACATAGCCGATAGTTAATTAGGGTTTATGATTGATATTAATACATTTTTTTTCTTTTGTTGTGCCCAAAGAGTTTTGGTACCTTGCTCTTGATTACTGGAGTGATTGATGTCAGTGCTGTGATCCTGAGGAGCTTCTTAATTGGGGTGTGATCTGTTAGTCTGTTGCCAGCCATGGATTTCATTATATGATTTTGAAATATTTGTATTTTCAGCAACAAGGAAGTTGTCCAGTTAATGCACTTCAGATCATAAAGTACAACTGGGAGTATAAAAATAATATAAATGCAGGCCTTAATGTGATATAGTATTTTATGTACCTTGATGTTAATAATCTTTATGGTTGACTAATATGTCATATTTACCTACTGGATAATTAAAATGGTTATCTGAAAAACAGATTGATAAGCTAAGCTATGCTCAATACAATGATTAAAATAAAAGAGAGTTTTCTAGACGTTGATTTGGAGCATCCAGAACAGTTGCCTGATCTTCATAATGATTTTGTGACAGAGAATATGTTATCTAAATATTGTTAGAGGATATGAGAAAAGTATAAGATATCAGTGGGTTTTGGTTATTAATTAATTCCTACATTAAAAAAGAAAGAAAAGTTTGAACGTCGTCATAGAAATTCTGAATTATACACTGATCTAGGATTAAAAGTTTAAAAAGCTCATAAAGTATTAGAGTTTGATCAATCCCCTTGGCTTAAACAATCTGTTTATTTCAATACTGAAAAGAGAACTCAAGCTAAAAGTTCTTTTAATAACGATTTCTTCAAGTTACTGAATAACAGTGTCTTTAGTAAAACAATGGAAAACCTACGAAAGTGAGTAGATATAAAACTAGGAGCTGATGAAAAGAAGTTAGTAAAACTTACAAGTAAACTAACCTGTGTTAGTAGCAAGATAACAAATAAAGATTTAGTAGCTGTGAATACTGACTTGAAAGGTTGATGGAAGGAGAAGCAGAGAGCGACAGCATATCATGTATCTGAAGAGCATCGGCGAGTTAATTGAGAAGACCGCGTGGGACATCATCAATCTGGCTAGGGGCCGACAGAGGTGGGGCATCATGACCATCAATGTCCTGAAAGGATATGGCACCTAGAGAGAGAGAGAGAGAGAGAGAGAGAGAGAGAGAGAGGGAGAGAGAGCTGTGAATAATATCAAAGAAACACTGAAATTAGACAGACCTCATTATCTGCGAATGATTATCTTAGATCTTGGTAAAACATTAATGTTTCAATTTATTGTAATTATTTCAAAGACAAATATAGTGATAAAGATGTTACTTTTCACAGATAGCTTAGTATTTCAAAAAGAGATTGATGATGTGTATCAATATTTTTGGAATTATACAGAGATATTTGATCATAATGACAATCCAGAAGACTCATAATATTATGATAAAACCAATAAGGTTTATTAAAAAAAATGAAAGATAATCTTGCTGGTATTCCTGTTGTTGAATTTGTTGGTTCAAAGAAGTAAAATGTACTCAAATATTAGGGATGATAACGAATGTGAAAGAACTGCTAGGAGAAGGTATTAAAAAGAAGATTATCAAGAATAATATTAAGCATGAAGACTAAAGAAATGTGTTGTTAGAAAATAAACAGATGGATTATGCTATCAAAATAAAAGTATAAACCACCAGCTTGGAAGCTGTAAAGTGAATAAAATTAGTTCATCTTGTTTTGATGATAAAAGATTTATAAATAAAAATAGAAGAGATTCTTATGCTTATGATTACTATGAAATAAATCAAAGCATACAATGAATAACATGTGATGATTAAGTCAAAGAGCAAAAAATATGCTATTGTTTCTATGGTTAAATTATATCAATGTTAAATGTGAAAGATGTAAGATATCAATAACTTTTCAAGCCTTTATATAATAAGAAAACAAAAAAAGTTTTATAAAGTTTACTACAGAGTTTACTTCTAAAAGTGATTAATAAAAATTGATAACCATTTTACAGATTTATGTTTTTATGATCAAATGATATGATTGTTATCAGAATACAGCCTAAATCATCAATACTTTTTCAGCCTGTACAGTATATTGGAAACATAAATAATAATCCCAAGTAGTAATCGTACAAGCTTTACTACAAGCTTTACTACAAAATTTTATTATAAAGTTTACTACAAATTTTACTAAAGAAACAAGTGATAATAATTGATAAACATCATATGATTTAATTTGTAATAATATATTTTACGNTGGCTTAAACAATCTGTTTATTTCAATACTGAAAAGAGAACTCAAGCTAAAAGTTCTTTTAATAACGATTTCTTCAAGTTACTGAATAACAGTGTCTTTAGTAAAACAATGGAAAACCTACGAAAGTGAGTAGATATAAAACTAGGAGCTGATGAAAAGAAGTTAGTAAAACTTACAAGTAAACTAACCTGTGTTAGTAGCAAGATAACAAATAAAGATTTAGTAGCTGTGAATACTGACTTGAAAGGTTGATGGAAGGAGAAGCAGAGAGCGACAGCATATCATGTATCTGAAGAGCATCGGCGAGTTAATTGAGAAGACCGCGTGGGACATCATCAATCTGGCTAGGGGCCGACAGAGGTGGGGCATCATGACCATCAATGTCCTGAAAGGATATGGCACCTAGAGAGAGAGAGAGAGAGAGAGAGAGAGAGAGAGAGAGGGAGAGAGAGCTGTGAATAATATCAAAGAAACACTGAAATTAGACAGACCTCATTATCTGCGAATGATTATCTTAGATCTTGGTAAAACATTAATGTTTCAATTTATTGTAATTATTTCAAAGACAAATATAGTGATAAAGATGTTACTTTTCACAGATAGCTTAGTATTTCAAAAAGAGATTGATGATGTGTATCAATATTTTTGGAATTATACAGAGATATTTGATCATAATGACAATCCAGAAGACTCATAATATTATGATAAAACCAATAAGGTTTATTAAAAAAAATGAAAGATAATCTTGCTGGTATTCCTGTTGTTGAATTTGTTGGTTCAAAGAAGTAAAATGTACTCAAATATTAGGGATGATAACGAATGTGAAAGAACTGCTAGGAGAAGGTATTAAAAAGAAGATTATCAAGAATAATATTAAGCATGAAGACTAAAGAAATGTGTTGTTAGAAAATAAACAGATGGATTATGCTATCAAAATAAAAGTATAAACCACCAGCTTGGAAGCTGTAAAGTGAATAAAATTAGTTCATCTTGTTTTGATGATAAAAGATTTATAAATAAAAATAGAAGAGATTCTTATGCTTATGATTACTATGAAATAAATCAAAGCATACAATGAATAACATGTGATGATTAAGTCAAAGAGCAAAAAATATGCTATTGTTTCTATGGTTAAATTATATCAATGTTAAATGTGAAAGATGTAAGATATCAATAACTTTTCAAGCCTTTATATAATAAGAAAACAAAAAAAGTTTTATAAAGTTTACTACAGAGTTTACTTCTAAAAGTGATTAATAAAAATTGATAACCATTTTACAGATTTATGTTTTTATGATCAAATGATATGATTGTTATCAGAATACAGCCTAAATCATCAATACTTTTTCAGCCTGTACAGTATATTGGAAACATAAATAATAATCCCAAGTAGTAATCGTACAAGCTTTACTACAAGCTTTACTACAAAATTTTATTATAAAGTTTACTACAAATTTTACTAAAGAAACAAGTGATAATAATTGATAAACATCATATGATTTAATTTGTAATAATATATTTTACGCTTGTGTTTCAAGGTTTAAATCATATGACTAATATTGAGTATAAGACGTCGACTATTTTTCAGCCTGTACAGGACATAGGAAACATAAGATTGGTATCACTGCATAATTAAAATATATATTTTTCATTGCTTTACTTCGTAAAGGCATTCAAACATGAAACAAAATCTCTGCTTTTGTGTATGAAGTAGTGTTTAGATATAAAACAAGCTTACACTTGCCAGTGAGACACACAGAACATTAATCACACTTTTATTAGACAAACAACAGTACCTTACATGGCATGACATTCTTTTTAGTGTTTATTCAATCAGAAAATTACAAAAAACATCATGGTTGTTTAAGTAATAAGGACTTAACTAAAGACTGAAAGACATGATCAAGTTATTATCATTATGTGCTTTTATAAGTGATAGTAATGCAGTGCTTTTTTAAGGAATATTAAAGATATTTTTCATTAACAACTTTTCACAAATATGATTAAAAAAATTAAAGTAATGTAATAAAATTATAAGTAATATTACAATTGTAAAATGTTTGTTAAAAAAATTGTGTTCTAGTTGATTTCTGGAACATTTTTTGAAATATTTTAATTTTAAAGAAAAGTGCGAGTACCTTCAATTTCTATTCTTATTAGTAACAACTTTTTCAATAAAGCAATAAGACAATACGTTTAGGAGATTTCCTCTTTACAGCAGACCGAGCGGAGTAATTTCCCTTCATATTTTCTCGACCAGAGTTTTATGAAGCAACGCCAAGGTGAAAGTTATGGCATTTTTAAAGATGTTGTTTTTTTAAAAATTATTTTTCATTGAGCTCTCTTTCACAAATTAGATAACATAAAGTAAAGAAATTAAATAAATGATAAGGATTATTGGAATTGAGGAAATTTTTGTTAAAAATTTGAAAGCCCTTAATTACCATACTTCTTTACTTGATTGAAACAAGAGCTTGCAGACTGCAACAGTTGAAGGTTGACTTCAAGTTTAATTCAGTAATACATGTAAACCTTGTTACAGCGTTGTTTCCTCTCTCTCTCTCCTACCAGTACCTTTTAAAGCGATGCCAAAGATGCTAAAATCTCTGCCATCAAATCATAAATACAACTTTTGTATCAATGTAAATAGCTTCAAGCAACTGCTTTAAGCTACATCTATAAGAATTATTTGTTATATATGTACTATCTTGTTTTTGTTGTTTATATGGCCCTTTAGGAGCCCGCGTTGAGATCCAAAGTGGATCTGGCGAACAAGACCACACTTCCTACGAGCTGGCTCGGTTCCAGCTTGTAGGAAGGAGATACCCAGGAATATATTTTCATTAGAAGATCTTCGGGTGCCACACTAGGAATCAGAGACTCACATCGATTGTGGTTAGGTATTTTGTATTGCGATATAGGATCAGGGATTTTTCCCAACAGGAGCCTCAAGTTAGTTTTGAGGAAAAATATTCTATATTTTTAGCTTGCTTTTAGCTTTTATTTAAAAGTTATACCCGAAAGAAATTATTTTACTTTCCTTACATAGAAAATTAGGAAGCTTAAATTGATTACAATTGGGTACATCTTACAAAGTAATGTTACTGATTTATTGTACCATCTTCATTGTCTTTTAGCTTGTCCAAAGGCCATACCTTTACTTTCAATTACTAATAGTGCTAATAATCTAAATGATGGAAGTCCTCAAGATTTGGTACAATATGATAAATCGGGACATTGCTCAAATAGTAATAATAAGTTTCTTATAACCTTACACCAAAGTTCACTGATATCAACAATAGGAACGAAGTCAGTTGGAGCCGGTGTTCAAGGCTCCCTACTTTCTTTCAAAATGGAATTTGGAAGTTCTAAGGAAAATCTACATTTCGTAAAAAATAATAAGAAAGATTGTGTAAGTATTCTTGGCCAAACACATTGACTATGAATTATAATTTTTACGTTAAAATAGATATCTCTCTTTTAACTAACTAATAATGGAAACATGTTTTAAAACAGAATAGGAGTAAATATTATGTATATTTTGAAATGAATACAAATCTGGTTTATAATACGATTTTCTTTAAGAGTAGTGCTTTAACCTTGACTTCTGCAAAAGCTCTACATTCTAAACTGTTAGTTTGTCTCGGAAATCAGTCTCTCTGTGTCACTGTTGTAATTGGCATAGGCTAATACAGGCAATTAACTATCAATAAACGAAAAGATATATGTAAGCCTTGGCAAACATTTTTTGTAAAAATTGGGTTTTTCCATCCAAATTAGCAAATGTTTTCTTTTAAAATAAGTGAAGTCAGTTTATAGTAAAATTGATAAATTCCGTTTGTAGTGGTTTCATTTGAAAATAGGTGGAGAAAATCAGGCTAAAGGATATTTTATATATATATATATATAAGATAAGATAAAACACGAAAAATAAGAACTGTGATTGCAACTAATAGTTTCACAATGTTTCGATCATCAGGCAATAATGCTACAAATACTGTACATGCTTTTTATAACCAAATAAAGTAGGCCGCTCATCAAAAATAATAAAAAAATTACAGGTGGTATCGTATTACAAGGTGTTAATGTTCTGGGAAAGGAAGAAAGAAAGGAAGTTCCATGTGGACAAACATTGATAATACAGGACAAACATTGATAATACAGGACAAACATTGATAACAGTATTTATGTAAATATGTAAATAACTGAAGCTTTTATCCTGTATAAATATTCGTAAATAAATAAATAAATAAATAAATAAAGATACGGCTTAAGATTACTAAAGAGTGATTTATTTTTTAATTGGGTAGATAGGTGTTCGGCTGTTTGAACAAGAAAGGAGGTCCCATGTGGTCCCATGCGGAGGAGGAATTTGTTTTCATGTCGACAATTTGAAATAAGTTCTGATCTTTTGTTGAGAAGTTGTTTCTTGATGGTGTATGTTGTAATGGACATTTTTTCAGTGAGACAAAGGAGGCATCTTTTTGTGCTGTTGTTGTAAGGGGGGGGGGCTGATTTTAGGATAGACCAAGATATTTCGGGTGCTTTTCCGGTTTTTTCCCTTTGTATCCCATACGAAACTGGATAGTGTTGTGCTGTGTTTGTATTTACTGTGGGTGAATGATCATTTATGTTGAGAGTATCTGTGTTTCCATGGCCTTTCGGTTAATCCTATGTATGCCTTTTCGATGTTAGGTGGTGTTGGTGTTCCTGTGGGTG
>RDPX01000704.1:26940-58587 GCA_003991215.1 Morbakka virulenta | reverse complement strand
TTCTATTGAGTGTTCCATAATTACCATGCATCTTTATAATACACGAAATGTTGTAGTAATTCATTGCAGTTTGAAGATTGTTAAGAAAACATGAAACTAGTAGTAACTGCTAAATTTGTCTAGTTATTTTGTATGCTTTACTGGATTTATAAACGCTCTGGAAACATTGAGCACTCTCAGTGAACATTGGTATACTTTACTAATATTACTATATATATATATATATATATATAGGGTTTAAAGGATAGCAAAGTTACTTTTAACTTAAATTAATTTCTTATAACATATGACCAAAAACATATTTATAGAAATATAGAGGTATATATAGGCACATATATCATAATAATTCTAGTGTACATATCTCCACAATGTCCATTTGTATAATGTCACATATTTATTTTCTATTACCAATACTAACCTTCAATATTGCATTTCAGATATTTAAATCTGATAAACGATTCATAGGAGGAGAACAATTACACTATCTACCTTCGGTGTTGCGTGCAAAATTTTTGCGTTTTACAGTATTTGGATCGGAAAGTCAGGTTTGTTTACAACTAGAAATTTATGGATGCACAGACTTTCATGAAGGTAAGGTAGAATTTGAATGTTTGATAGATTATTCTTTACAATATTGTTTACAAATCTTATTATTCTACGTGTGAAGCGTTGAGAATCTTGCATCAATAATTGTGTGTATACTGTAGATCATTACTGTACTGTCAAATGCCACAATACTTTGAAGTGTTCATTTAAAACTACTATCTCAGGTTGATGTTGCTACTATTTGCCACTACTTCGACATCCTGTCTCACATAAGATATCCCAATGAAGTGCTCTGGCAACACAGTTATGTAGTTGCTTGTGTTCTTTTTGCGCAAGATTACTTTATGCGGTAACAATGTGGTTCACTTATTCATACTTTTCACTACATATCCTGCATTCTGCAATTTTTTCACTTTTATCTATCCTTGCTTTATGTATTTTTTGTGAGAAACTGTAAGTGTGCAACCATTAACATTCAGCATTATCATTATTATCTAACATTACCACTGTCCTAATATTATTCTACCTTAATTACATTTTCAAGCATCTAGATAAACTGGCAGCCTGCAACTTCAGACTTCAAGGACTTTTCTTGAAATGTCTTGCAGTACGAAGAATTATCAACTAATTATTATAATTATTTTCAATTTTCTATAGCGGCTCGAGAAGAAAAAATCTTTGAAGGGGAGTATTTTGCGTGACAAAGAAGCAACCTTAATCTTTAACTTGTCAGTAAAATTAGTCATAAATGCTTTACCTAATTATGCATGAAGGCTGCAGACCACCAACATTGTTACAGTTGACAGTTATGTCATCAAATACTGCCAATCATTTACTAGCAAAATAATTATCTTAAAATATTTCAGTGGTATCCTGAAAGTAAAACTATTCTTCCTGTACTTCTGTTGTTGAAAAAGTTGAAATATTTTTTAAAAGTGTGTTTAGATTTTTGTGTGAAGATTACAGCCAAAATAAGGACCTCACATTATGAAGGATGTATTAACTTGGGATGTCTTTCCGGATAAATTCCACTGAAACTAAGATACTAAGACAAATGCTGAAGCACACTAAAAAACTGAGAGACTAAGACAAAGCTTGAAGAAGTCAAATCGATGATTCGTGTACTAAAATCAAAGTCACTTTCGTAATTGTGATGATCATATTTTGTGCCACAAATGGATTATTTGACTTTAGAAAGAATGTACACCTAATCGCACATTGTATATCTGAATACAAAACATTGAATATTAAATTCAAATTCATACCTATCAATTTACAAAAGCGAATAGTCTACGAATATAGTTCAACAATATTTGATAAACCGTCCACTTCCTTTTCAATTTTCCGACAACCGAAAGGTCAGACTCCATATCTTCTCACGTTGGACATAGTCTTGCTGACTTGGGTTGTACACAATACCAGAATTTAAGGTAGTGTCATCCATCTGCATAGATGTTCTTGAGCTGAACCATATAACAAGGGTTAAATCTCCAAGTACTGATTTTTCTATCTAAGAAAAATACACAATTTTTGGATATTAAAATCTTCTTTTTCTTCAAGTGTCAGGTCTGGAGAAGACGTCGATGACCATAGCACGCAAAATCTGCCTATTCTCCGTCTTCCCTATCAACTCGGCTTGCGTTAATGTATTTTGTGCTGTCCATTGATTAAAACTGTCCATGAATTTTATTTTCTGTCTACCCCTGCTTTTCTTCTCTTCTATCTTGCCACATAGTATCTTCTTTTAAAGTTCGTCTTTCCCAGATACGTGTCCCACAAATTGAAGCTGTCTCTTACGGATTGTCTTTATGAACAATCTTCTGTAATTTGCTCTTTCCATCACCTCCTTTTTTGATTTCTTCTCCATCCACGATATCTTTAGCATTTTTTTTAGGTACCACATTTCAAACATCTTCAGTCTTCTTTCCGCATCTTTGCTAAGAGTCCAGCTTTCCCATCAAAACATTAGTACAGACCATAGATATCTCTTCAGTGCTCTAATCTTTGTATTATTTCTAATGTTCCTGTTGGTAAAGATTGTTTTCAAGTTGTTGAACGTATTCTTTGACATTACAATTCCGCTTTTTATTTCGGAAAAACATTTTGAATCTGATGTTATTATGCTTCCTATAAATCGAAAACTCTTCACCTCTTGTATTTTTTCACCTGAACACTCGATCGTGCCAACAGTTGCTGTCGCCCGCTTTAATATAGCCATACATTTTGTTTTTTAGTGTTCAATTACAGGTCTATCTGTCTCCTTTTTTACACCAATTCATCCAACATTTTTTGAAGATTTTCTTCAGAGTCAACAATCAGTACCGTGTCGTCAGAGTATCAAAGGTCTTTCAGATCTTAACCCCCAACTTTGATACTATCCATTTTGCTAATGTTACAGAGTATCATCTCACTATAGATATTAAAAAGGTTCGACGATATTACACATCCCTGTCTTACACCTTGACGTATTGGTTTGTAAGCGCTGGGTTCCTGACCGGTTCAAACTGCTGCAATTTGCTCTCAGTAAAGATTTATTAAAGTTCTCATATCTTTGTCATCTATGTTGAGATTGGAGATGATATCAAACAAATCTTCATGTCTCACTTTGTCAAAGGCTTTTGAGCCATTAAATAAAGCACAGATAAAGATCATTTTGTACTTCTACTTATCTTTTCATAAGCATTCTGAGTGTAAAATTGCATTCCTTGTACCTTTATCTAGCAAAAAACTAACCGAGTAGTTGAAATTCGTGGTGACAATCTGGTGATGGTTTATATTTCAAGCTCTCCTAAGGCTGTTAACATTTCAATAGGTATATCATCAGGACCCGAGGCCTTATTATGTTTCATCTTTTCAATTTGTTGCTTCACTTCTCCTACTAGGATTAAAAGACCGTCAATGTTGTTCTTTATGGTCAGGGAAGGACCTCTTCCGTAGTGGTACAAGCTTTCAATATATTCTGACCAAAGATCATGTATCTTCTCTTTTTTCATCAAAATTACTTCACTTTTAGATTTGATCCTGAACTAACTGACTGATATTTTCCAGTTATCTCTCTTATTTTTTGATTAATAAAGGAAATGTCTTTTTGTTGTGCTCAGATCCACGTATCTTTGAATAAATTTCTTTTTTTTATCAGTTTGCTTTTCTTTTTTCACCCATTAGGTTGTGTATTTCGGAAGTTATCCATTTCACATCTTCTTTCTTTTTGTTTCTTGGAATATATTCCATAGCTGCCTCGTGGATAGCTTCCTTTATTTTTCCCCGTATGTTTTAAGCATCTGTAATATCTTCGAGTGCTTTAAACTTGTTTTTCACATGTACGGCATACTTCCTTTTCATTCCTTGATCAGATTGCAATACCTAATACTTTTATGCTTTTGTATTTTTCTTCAGTTTCTTTAATTTCAATCCCATTTCTTCAATGTCAGGTATGTTGTTACTTCCTCAATCTAAGCCTGGCACTGAGCTGATGTTGTAGCGTTACGGAGTCTTTGATGCATGGGTATGAAATCGATTTGATTTGTGATTCTTTCACCCTGGCTCTTCCATGTCCAACATCTATGTGGGTGCTTTTTGAATCACGTATTCGTCACGACTAGGTTGATTTCTTTGCAATATTCTACCAGTTTTTAATTCCAAACGATCTTCTTTTTTGTCCTTCCCAACTTTTACATTAAAATCACTCATTAATACCTTGATGTCTTGAGATTTAAGTCGCTTTTCCAATGTTTTCATAAAATTCTTCAATCTCAATTGGGTTCTTATCTGCTGTTTGAGCGTAGGATTGAACTATTCCTATATCAAATGGCTTACCATTCCACTTAACCATGGTGACTCTCGTTTACACTCTAGAATCCCTTTAGAGCAAAATAACTTCCAAAGCAAGATTGACTATATGACAATAAATAAAAGATTTTGGAATGCAGTTCAGCACAGCAAAACATATGCTAGTGCTGAATCTGGGAGTGACCATATACCAGTGATATGTAAGATGAAAGTAAAACTAAAAAAGTTAAAGAGGCCAACATCTGCGCTAAAACTATGCTATGCAGCATTGATGGAAGATGTCAGCATAAGAGAAGAATTAAATGTGGCTGTCAAAAACTGATTTGAGGCTCTGGAAGATGAAGGTGAGGGGTTACGCTGGAATAATTTCAAAGAATCAGTGGTAACAGCAGCAAAGAAAGTATTAGCGAAAAAAGAAAAACAATCAAAGAACAGTTGGATAACAACAGAGATAGTGGATGTCAGGAAAGGGATTCAGCAGACTCTTAATAGAGAAAGTTCAGAACATAAAGCAATCGATCAGGAGATGGGGGTCAAATGAAATCTGGCAAAGAAAGAATGATTCAATGCAAAATATGAGGAGATTGAGCAGTGTAGACATAGAGATCCTGCAGAGATGTTTTAAAAAGATCAAAGAGATCAGTGGTCACAAATCTTATATAATCGGTATAAACTTTAAAGATGAGAGTGTTAAAATGGAAAAGAAAGTGCTAGAACAATGGAGTGAATATATTAGTGACATGTTCCAAGATGACAGAGAAGAGAAACCCTCAATTCAAAAGAATATGGATGGGCCTATTATTCTAAGATCAGAATTGGAGGCAGCACTTAGCAAAATGAAGAGGAACAAAGCTGCAATACTTGATGAAATTGTTACATAAATGTTAATATCATTAGAAGACGTTGGAATTAAGAGATCAACAGAGCTAATAAACGAAGTGTATGATTGTGATAAAATACCAGAAGATCTTAGTTAGTCTATTTTTGTTGCTATGATTAAGAAACCTGCTGCAATAGAATGTAAGTTGCATTAAACCATTAGGACTTTAAGTCATGTAGTCAAACTGAATTTGAAGATTATTGTGCAGAGGGATACGTAAAGGGATACGTAAGGAACAATGTGGATTGATGGAGGATGTTGGCACAAGAATGCTATCTTTATGGTACGGATGCTGTCAGAAAGAGCAATAGGAATGCAAAGAGATCTGTATGTTTGTTTTATTGATTACATCAACGCATTTGATAGGGTACAGCATGAAAAACTATCCAATGATCTTGAGGGATTAGACCTGGATGGGAAGGATTTACGCTTTATACGAAATCTATGCTGGGATCAAACTGTTTGTATGAAAGTGAATAAAGACTAATAAAGGAGTAAGACAGGGATGTGTGTTTTCACGTCGTTTATTCAACCTTTTTGGTGAAAAGATTTTTGGAGGCATGGAAGATTTGGAAGGTTTTTCTGTAAGAGGTCATAATTTTAACAATGTACGATTTACAGATGACACAACACTGGTTGCAGGCTCAGTTCAAGCTTTACAAAGGTTACTACATGAAATAGTTGAGCAAAGTAGAAGGAAAGGACCGGAAGTAAATCGTAAGAAAACGGTATGAATGATGATAAGTAAGAACCAAAGTCCCAGGTGCAAGTTGAATATTGGAAAAGACCGCATACAGCAAGTTGACAAGTTCAAATCATTAGATAGCTAAATAACAGACAATGAAAAGTGTGAACTGGAAATCAAGAGAAGGATAGGGATTGCAAAAGATACCTTTGAAAGGTTACGGAAGATCTTGAAACATCACAGAATCTCAATGGCTACAAAGAAGAGGATACTCGAAGGTAATTTAACACCGAATCTGTTATATATTTGTGAGTGCTGGACAATATCATTACAGAAGAATGATAAGAATATCATGGGTAGACCATGAAACAAATGAGGCAGTTTTGAGGAAAGCTGGAGCACAAAGCTGTCTGATAAAAATAATCCGTGAAAGGCAGATGAGGTTTATTGGACGTATCATGAGAAAGGAAGGCCTCGAAAATCTTACCATTACAAATCGTATTGAAGGCAAAGGAAGGAGATGAAGACAAAGATTAACATACTTGGAAAGTCTCAGTTAAAATGTGTATATCAGCAAATGAGAAGGAAAAGGTAAAAGCTGGAGATCTGCTACATATGATGAGAGATAAGAATATGTGGAGAACCATGATCGCCAACGTGTGGAATGGATATGGTACCTAGAGAAAGAGAGAGATATATATATTTCTACACGTAAGCTATTATGTTGAACGCCCAATAGTCAAACGTTGAATGCTGAATGCTTAACAAATATATAGTAAAAGTCCTTTGATGCGCTAAATTTGGGAGTTCGTAAAATTGTCTTCATTCATTATGTATGTAAACATATTAAGGTTACTTCTATATCTACCTTTGTATTTCCCACTTGATAAATCTATTCTAGCAAATCCATGTTTCTCTTTTCAGCATGTTTGATGCATGATCCTTGTGGATATGATGTAGGTTTTTTTAATCTTGTTAAAGGAGTACAATGAAGTTGGCGTTTTTTCTGACAGTCCTCCTTGGTGATAGAAAGTTATTTTGACTGATGTAGAAAATATCGCATGAACTGTGCCTACCTCTTGTATAAAATGCCTCTGTTTTACTCTGTTTTTTTCAAAATGCAGTCATCAATTATTATCACATTATTATGTGTTTTTTCTAACTCAGTATCTAGTATTCTGGTTGAAACAAGCTTTTTCCAAAGACACTTGTAGTTTAACTACTTGGCTCGAAGAAGCAAATGGAGCTGTAGTGTCGTTTTTCTCGATCCTGATTTACTAATACTCAAATCTCGAATACTCCTTGGAAACAGAGCATCGTTATTTCTTTTGACTGAATCTGAAGCCTACGTATAACACGGGTTTGTCATTTTTATTGCATGTTAAAAATATATTTTTTCTCGGATAAAAATCCACTAAAAATCTAAAAGCTAAAAATCCACATCATATTTTCAGTGAAAATGGTAGATCAATGATTCAGGTAACTGCTCAATATGTGAGTGCACAAATGTCGCCTATGATGGTAAACTTAACATTCATAAGTTTATTGGTAAGTTTCTAAGTCCGAAAGGTCAGTTCAGACCTGGAAAATATAAATACTTGAGTCAATATAACGCTTTCGATAGTTAATTAGATTTCGATAAACAAACTGGGAACATTGCAAAGTTTTATTTTTTACCCTATAAGAAAGTTTTTGCTGTAGCCGCTAAAAATGTTGATTATACCATGTGTAAAGACAAAAAAAACTATATGAAGAAACAATAATGATCGTAAAATGGTAAAAAGTTTGGATGAAACCTCATAAAGATATGCCCAAGTGGGGCATGTTTGCTAGAGCCCCCATTGACGCAAAACAAACACTTGAGTCGGGTGTGAAATGCTATGATGAATTAGCCGACGAGTTGCACAAACCTGTGCATAAACACTTCCCAAAACGTAGAGTCCTTATATCTAAAATTGACGACACGTGAGCTGCAGATCTTGTGGAGATGCAAAAGTTTTCCAGGTATAACAATGGGTTCAGGTATTTTCAAGCGGGGATTGATATATTTAGCAAGTATGGTTGGTTGATTCCTCTGAAAAATATGACGCTAAAAAAAATAGCAAACTATGAAGAACAAAATGTATAAATATTCTACTACGAATCAAATGTGTAATTTACATCGACGCTTTATCTGATTTTGGTTAAACGTAAAACAACACCAAACACGGGAGCACTGGAATAACACCTAATGATGCAAGTAATCCATAAAAATCGGCCAAAGTTCATTTTACGTTATACAAAACCACCAGAGAAAACTGAACCTGAATTTAGGGTTCCTTGTCATTATAACAAGGAAGAAAAAGACATTTAGAAAAGGGTGCATCACAAACTGGACAAACAAACTCTTTGTTTTCACAGAAATACAGAATAATACACTACTTACATACAAGTTAGCAGACCTAAACGGTGAGGAAATTCAAGTTTTATTCTTTGAACAGGAGCTTCAGTTGTCAAAGTAAGATGTGTTTAGATTATCAGACGCCGAGAGAAAAAGAAACAGATATAAGTAAAGTGGGAAGGATATGGTCCAGAGTTTAACTCATGGATTGATTTTGGTGATGCTGTTTAAATGATAAAAACATATTACTTTTATCAAATAATAGATTACATGGTTTTCTTATTCATACAATTATAGAGCACTCGGTTCATGTAGGATAGAATGTATTTCACATCTTTTATTAAACAAGATCCTTGGGCTCCAAATATATTTGTAATCGAATTTCTTACCTGCTCGTTTCCACTATTAATTAAATCGTTTTTCGTTTTATCATCTAATTCAATCATCTTCTTTTCGGAATCCGACTGGATTTCACGTTTCATCTCATGATACTTTTTAACTTTATTTAAAACAAGCTGAAATTCATCATGTGATATCATTTCGTCGTTTAAAGCAGCACTCATTGAACTCGCAATTGAATTCAGTTTACTTTCTGCCAATAATTTAATCTGATCGTGTTTCTGGGTTTTGTTCTACGTTTTCTAATAGCAACCGTTATGCTACCACTTGTTATAGCAACAACCATTATTATAGGTACAGCTGCAGTACCAACTATAGTAGTCAGTCAACCAGTACAGACACAACTAAGTATTTCTGCTGTTACTGTCACTTCACTATCTTCACCGTGCAATACATTTAACGCTTGTTGATAATTTTTAGCAAGAGCTTTTCGAGTGTTTATTTAATTTAAAAGCTAATGGTTTAATATCACAATTTGGTGTACCCTGAAATTAGATGTTGAATCTAACGTCGGATATAGATTACCCTCTGGATACTCATCAACATTTTCTGACATTTTTATATACATAAGATTTTATTCTTACCCATGCAGTGCGTATAGATGCAAACTAGGCTCTTTAGATGAAGTGATAATCATTTCTTTACGGTATTCTTCAAAAAATGTCACTGTTAACTTTGAATTATCAATAACATCCCACTTGGTTTTCTCTTTGAGTCTTGGAGGTGTTCTGAACTTTAACAGCTGTGGCATTAACATCACTGTTTAGACAGTTTCGTTATCACCAATTTTAAGACCTGAATCATGAACAAACTTAAAATTCTCGACGCTATGTTTTAACTCATATTTCTGATTGAAATAAACTATACTTTCCCATATCAATTTTCTAGGTGCTAAAGTGATGCCTGTTGACGTTTAGTGAATTCCTTTATCTGGCTGAATAATCACAACACCAGGGTTGCCTTGAGGTTCTGTATCACCCTTGTCACACCCTTGTCTCCTTCATCTTCCTTGTCTCCTTTATCTTCCTTGTCTCCTTTATCTTCCTTGTCTCCTTTATCCTGCTTTGATCCCTACAATGCTCTTTCACTCTAAGGTCCAACCAACCACTTTGGACCAATTGGAGATATAAAAAAATCTTGTTTAGTTCATATTTTATTTGCTCTTTGTTTCAACCACTTTGACGGTCTTGAAACCTGATGCTAAGACTTCTATAGTCATTGTTATATGTCCAATTGCTATAGAAAACTAAATCATTGTGAGCTTTTCTTTCCTTTATCTATTCCTGATGAAGGTATAATTGCTGTGCTATATATTTGGTCATAGTTACATCCAGCAATTAATTCCATATTGACCAATGGATTTAGTAAATCCTTCCTTATCTATTTAACAGCATTTCACTGTCCCTTCCTTGGTGGCAAACAGCTTGAGAGGTAAACCATCCCTTTCACTCAAGTTCAATGTTTGGAATGTTAACATATTGAAACGATTTTACAAGAGCAAAGAGAATGAATATGTGCTGGTTTAAAGACACTGATTTCCTCGCAAAAGATTATAATAATGGGATCAAAGCACGTCAAAGTTACCTTTTAGCAGGTATCCCTATGGAACGTTTTCATTTTCAGTCCCACTATCACACGTGCTCGATATTTGTGATGTTTATGAACAGGTTTTGTATGGGTTTGTAATGACATTAGTTCTTAATTGTCAGTCTGATAATGAAGCTACTTGCAGGGCTGCAAGAGTTGACGCAGAAAAAATTCATTTGACTAAATGTTCTCTCTGCATTCCTATTCTTAAACCAAGGGATATGGAACAAATTAACCTTATAAAACAATTGAAAACAAATCAGTCTTGGATGTTGGGTTTAGAATGCAGGTATGTAGTACTGTACAGGTGAAGTAGGATACCCACTTTACTTTGAAACTGCGTAACAAGAGTTCTCCAGACTATCCAAGGTGGCTTATTCTAGCATTTCAAACAAATAAAAGGAATAATAAGGAGACCAACTACGCTATTTTTGACCATGACAATTTAACAAATGCATTTGTAGAATTAAATGATGTTAGATATCAAGCGATTATCACCAATTATCGATTATCGTTAAAGCATCAATAAAATGCAATATGGTCAAATGTTCGAAGAAGTTTCGAGAAAATATTATGGTATGAATAAACTGGTCTCAAATGGGTCTATAATTGAATCTGATTATAACACTTTATATCCACTATATCTGCTTGATCTTAACCGTCAACCTGATGCTTTAAAATGTGAAACAACTAATATAAAAATTTAATATCTATTTAGTCAAAATGTATCCGCACAAACACGACCTTATTGACTCTGTATCAGTGATAGGGTGCTGAAATTTAATGGTAATGGAACTCAAATGAGCATTGTTCAAGTATAAAAAATATACAGGAACTGTAAAGGGAAAAAATATCATTAATATCTTAAGTATAAACACACTGCTAGTACATAATAATATCGTTGGGCATTCATACGTCAATGGTAGTTTGAATTCCGTGTTGTACTCGTTNAAATATTCTAAATATTCTAAATATTCTAAATATTCTAAATATTCTAAATATTCTAAATATTCTAAATATTCTAAATATTCTAAATATTCTAAATATTCTAAATATTCTAAATATTCTAAATATTCTAAATATTCTAAATATTCTAAATATTCTAAATATTCTAAATATTCTAAATATTCTAAATATTCTAAATATTCTAAATATTCTAAATATTCTAAATATTCTAAATATTCTAAATATTCTAAATATTCTAAATATTCTAAATATTCTAAATATTCTAAATATTCTAAATATTCTAAATATTCTAAATATTCTAAATATTCTAAATATTCTAAATATTCTAAATATTCTAAATATTCTAAATATTCTAAATATTCTAAATATTCTAAATATTCTAAATATTCTAAATATTCTAAATATTCTAAATATTCTAAATATTCTAAATATTCTAAATATTCTAAATATTCTAAATATTCTAAATATTCTAAATATTCTAAATATTCTAAATATTCTAAATATTCTAAATATTCTAAATATTCTAAATATTCTAAATATTCTAAATATTCTAAATATTCTAAATATTCTAAATATTCTAAATATTCTAAATATTCTAAATATTCTAAATATTCTAAATATTCTAAATATTCTAAATATTCTAAATATTCTAAATATTCTAAATATTCTAAATATTCTAAATATTCTAAATATTCTAAATATTCTAAATATTCTAAATATTCTAAATATTCTAAATATTCTAAATATTCTAAATATTCTAAATATTCTAAATATTCTAAATATTCTAAATATTCTAAATATTCTAAATATTCTAAATATTCTAAATATTCTAAATATTCTAAATATTCTAAATATTCTAAATATTCTAAATATTCTAAATATTCTAAATATTCTAAATATTCTAAATATTCTAAATATTCTAAATATTCTAAATATTCTAAATATTCTAAATATTCTAAATATTCTAAATATTCTAAATATTCTAAATATTCTAAATATTCTAAATATTCTAAATATTCTAAATATTCTAAATATTCTAAATATTCTAAATATTCTAAATATTCTAAATATTCTAAATATTCTAAATATTCTAAATATTCTAAATATTCTAAATATTCTAAATATTCTAAATATTCTAAATATTCTAAATATTCTAAATATTCTAAATATTCTAAATATTCTAAATATTCTAAATATTCTAAATATTCTAAATATTCTAAATATTCTAAATATTCTAAATATTCTAAATATTCTAAATATTCTAAATATTCTAAATATTCTAAATATTCTAAATATTCTAAATATTCTAAATATTCTAAATATTCTAAATATTCTAAATATTCTAAATATTCTAAATATTCTAAATATTCTAAATATTCTAAATATTCTAAATATTCTAAATATTCTAAATATTCTAAATATTCTAAATATTCTAAATATTCTAAATATTCTAAATATTCTAAATATTCTAAATATTCTAAATATTCTAAATATTCTAAATATTCTAAATATTCTAAATATTCTAAATATTCTAAATATTCTAAATATTCTAAATATTCTAAATATTCTAAATATTCTAAATATTCTAAATATTCTAAATATTCTAAATATTCTAAATATTCTAAATATTCTAAATATTCTAAATATTCTAAATATTCTAAATATTCTAAATATTCTAAATATTCTAAATATTCTAAATATTCTAAATATTCTAAATATTCTAAATATTCTAAATATTCTAAATATTCTAAATATTCTAAATATTCTAAATATTCTAAATATTCTAAATATTCTAAATATTCTAAATATTCTAAATATTCTAAATATTCTAAATATTCTAAATATTCTAAATATTCTAAATATTCTAAATATTCTAAATATTCTAAATATTCTAAATATTCTAAATATTCTAAATATTCTAAATATTCTAAATATTCTAAATATTCTAAATATTCTAAATATTCTAAATATTCTAAATATTCTAAATATTCTAAATATTCTAAATATTCTAAATATTCTAAATATTCTAAATATTCTAAATATTCTAAATATTCTAAATATTCTAAATATTCTAAATATTCTAAATATTCTAAATATTCTAAATATTCTAAATATTCTAAATATTCTAAATATTCTAAATATTCTAAATATTCTAAATATTCTAAATATTCTAAATATTCTAAATATTCTAAATATTCTAAATATTCTAAATATTCTAAATATTCTAAATATTCTAAATATTCTAAATATTCTAAATATTCTAAATATTCTAAATATTCTAAATATTCTAAATATTCTAAATATTCTAAATATTCTAAATATTCTAAATATTCTTAATATTCTAAATATTCTAAATATTCTAAATATTCTAAATATTCTAAATATTCTAAATATTCTAAATATTCTAAATATTCTAAATATTCTAAATATTCTAAATAAATAAATAATGAATTCATAAAATGTGCAGTGTGATATTTAAAAATTAAACTATGACATGTTAAAACAATGCATTCAGCAACTTTCATTAACAATAGGTTGTCTATTTCCAGTAATTAATTTGAAAACAAGAAAAAGCTAGCCCTTGTATTTTTGCGAACTATTTAACTAAGTCAATTACATTACCTGTTGGTTTTTTTCTGGAAGTTAAAAGTGATAAAATAAAATATTTTTATATTGAATTTTAACAGAAAAATATTTCCATAAGCTGATTTTTTGGAATCCTAAATCGATTCATCAAAATATATTTGTTTGTAACTGTGTTTTATTAACTCAGTAAAATGACATTGGCCATTTGGATATCGCTCTGCTTGCGAACACATTAACCAACGCATAAACTAGCACTTGTAAGTGAGTCATCCAATTGCTTGTGCTAACTGGTCACAATAGCTTTTCTCTATATGTCTTAAAAGTAAAAACGTCTGTTTTCCTGAATGGCTACTACTACTGTTTTACAATTTAGGTAAGGAGATTACGATATTAAGTGTTTGTTGAATAAGACATTGATGTTTTTTTTTATATTTTCACCAACAGCAACATACGTGGAAAGTCCAATATTTTCCTCTGGAGTTGAAACATCTCGCAACGAAACTTCAGGACTTGGTTTTTCTGTAAGCTATATATGGTCTCCTCTCACAGATGTTATAGAAAAGATACTTGTAGTTGTACAGACAAGAGATAAAAGATGGTTTGGTGAAATGGCAGTGAATCTTAACTGGACTCAATATGGGTTTACTTGGTCAAAAAAAAATGGTCTTACCTTGTATAAAAATGGAGAAAAATTAATTACAGGTAAAGTACTGACAGGATTGTCAAATTCACATCAGGGTCTGTACCATCATTTTACACTAGGAAGGTTTCAATCCGTATTTAAGAGTCCAGTTAAAGTCTATCTTCACAAATTAATGATATGGAAATATTATTTGGGTGACTCGGATTATAAAAGGATGTTATCTTCAGGTAAGAAACACGAATTTATGGTCCTTTTTAAAATATTGTCAGAAATAATTATAATACTATTGAAATAATTGTTTTGGTAGCTATAAGGTTATCTTTGTAAACTAGAAACGAAACTATTGGGTGGAAGAGAAGCTGATTTTTTTTCAAACAATTTGTATTTCTACCAAAGTTAAATGATTTCTAAGAGAGACAAAATGTCATGAAAATTGTCCAGAATTCAAAATATTTTAATATAAAAAAACATTGTCCTTTTTTCAATTGTTTCCTTTCAAATACATCTATTTAAAAATGTAGGAAAAATGAATTTGGTTTTGTTTCTCTGGAAGAGTCCATCGCATATAAAAAAAAACAGCACCTTGCGGGAAATCAACTTCTGATATCACTATTAAAATGGGCCATTTTCAATTGACAAAATATGTCGATTCATACTGTTTGACACATAAGTTCATCATCCCATCAAAGCCTACATTTTGGCACTCACCTCATAAAAGTAAAGTAGGAAACCTTTCTGTCTCTGGAACAGGAGGTGACGAAATATCAATGTTTAATGGCCAATTTCAATCAAAAAGAATCACAGTCAAAACCATCGACCAGAAAATAGTGAGCATACGCATTAGATTTTTTACAATATGTGATTGATCGTAGCAATTGTATGGGTCTTTGAGCCCCGTTTAACTTTTTAGTCATCAGCAGATGGAAGAATTGGAACAGACAGCTCGATTACCTGCATTATTGAAGACAGGAAGAGCATCAGAATCTTAAAAGGAAGATATAAAACAAAGTGCATATGGGTGTAGATTGACAGGTTCCGAGAACAACATAAATTGCTCAGAACCAAGCACTTTGAAGACAACTGCTGGAATAAAGTCTAAACCAGAAACTTTAGATTGGTCAAGACTATAAATAAACTTTGCAAATAACCTTGGATTTATAATAGAATCTAAAATCTGATCCGCTTTCGAAGGAAAATTTGGCAATGAAACACCATCGTCATTTAGAGAGGGATTATCAGAAAACAATCTAGAAAAGAGACCAGTCATTTTTGTAGAGGACAGAGGAAACCGAATAAGTAAAAAAGAAAAAGAAATTGACTTGCAAGAATGGAAAACACCATTGTAAATCTTCAGGAAATTACAATTTCTAAGGTTCTGTAAAGAAATAGCTCTACAAACCAGGTCTGCATTGCAAGATTTATCATCAGAAATTACCCTTCTACAAAACATTGCTAGCCAATCCAGAAGAAATGTGAGATAAAACCTTTCCATTATGCAGAAACTGAACATAGAAATAGAAGCAATAAGCAATGACAGAAGAGAAAAGCATAGAACAATGGAGGAAATTCAGGTTTTAATTTTTCTAGGACAGGTACATATGTTCTTTTAGTAGTATAGCAGCTGGGGAAACGAGCGGATTTTGTGAAAAAAGATGTTAAGAAAAACAAACGAATTACTCAACCATATATTGTTATGGGATAATAGTAATTATGCGTTACCATTCCAGCAAAAAGCAGTTTCACACCATTTTTAAAAAATGCTATAATAATATTATATTCATCTTATATTAATCCTCATTTATTAATCATCATATATTAATTATCTAATGATTCAATCATATAATAGAAATTATCTAATTTAATCCATAGCATCGTTACAACCTGATATGCTTTAATCTCATTCTTCTTCATCTTTCGGCTGCTCCCGTCAGGAGTCGCCACAGCGGATCAATCGCCTCCATTTGGCGCGGTCGTCAGCGTCCTCTCTCCTCACTCCTAATGTCCTCATATCCTCTTCAATTCCGTCCATATATCTTCTCTTTGGTCTTCCTCTCTTCCTCTTCCCTGGCAGTTGCATCCTCAACATTCTCCTCCCGATGTAGCTATCTTCTCTTCTGACCACGTGTCCGTACCATCTCAATCTTCCTTCCCTTTGCTTCTCACCTAATCTTCTAACGTGTGCTGTTCCTCTGATGTTTTCATTTCTGATTTTATCTAGCTGTATGACTCCAAGTGACCACCTCAGCATTCTCAACTCAGCCACTTCCAACTCAGCTTCCTGCTTCTTTGTTGTCGCTACCGTCTCAAGCCCATATAGCAAAGCTGGCCGCACTACCGTTTTGTACACTTTTCCTTTCACTTTTGGCAATATCTTCCGGTCACATAACACCCCTGTTACCTTCCTCCACCCGTTCCAGCCTGCTTGTATCCTCTTCTTCACTTCTCTGTCGCATCCCCCATCGTATTGCACTGTGGATCCAAGGTACTTGAAGTCTTTTGCCTTCATTACATCTGCTCCTTGCATGCAAATCTTGTCATCCTCTCTCCCATTCACGACCAGGTATTCGGTCTTGGCCCTGCTTACCTTCATTCCCCTTCTTTCTAGGGCATATCTCCACTCCTCCAGTTCTTCTTCGGCCTCGTTCCTGGTTTTGTTGCACAGCACAATATCGTCAGCAAACAGCATACTCCATGGTGCTTCTTTCCTGACTTCATCAGTGAGTCGATCCATGACTATTGCGAATAGGAAGGGGCTTAGAGCTGACCCTTGGTGGAGGCCGACCTTGACTCGGAACCAGTCAGTCATTCCTGCAGCACTTCTTACAGCCGTCGCACTGTCTTTGTACATGTCTTTTACTAGCCTTACATACTTTTCTGCTACTCTGGATGTTCTCATGCAGTGCCATAATTCCTCTCTAGGCACCCTATCATACGCTTTTTCCAAATCCACAAACACGCAGTGCAATTCCTTTTGTCCTTCTCTGTGCTTTTCCATCAGGATGCGCATATGCTTTAATCTCATTGTGCATCCAAAATCCTAGAACTAAGGAATTCCCCTCTAACATGTTTAAACATGACTGAACTTGCTTTGTATCTAAGGTTAATAGATGTTTCCAGCTTCGATGAAAATACAATAATATATATCATATAAAATGGACTTATAAGCTTCATAAATAAAATGTATAGTAAAATTTACTTGAAAAATTTATTGGTAAATTTGTCAGTGAGATCACCTTATGTTGTTGGTCTATCATTTTAATTAACAGTAAGAAAAAGATAAAGAACATGCTGCTGTATCATAGCCTACCATATTTTTATTATTTATAGAGGGACTATATGATTGATGCAAGATACAACGAAAAAGAAGTTATTATTAACCATACCTTATACCCTATAATGTCTGTAAGCGTAATTATCTATTCCGTTTTCATGAATATACCTTTTGTCCTCAAAGCAACTTCGTGATACTTAATTCCAAGCATGCACGTTTATGATCTTGACTTCCTGTGATTTTCATAAAATAATGCATTTCTTTGTTATTCGTTCTAAAGTCTTTATTGTCTTCAGATTTGATATTATTCTTGATGATGTTCTTTTTAATAGCTTTGAATGTGTTTCTACCTATTTTACCATCTCTGATATAATCATACATCTTACATAACAATGCAACAATTTCAACAATTGGAGCACTAGCTGGTTTCTCTTTAAACTAACCAATTACTTTTTTATTTTTATTTTCAAAAAAGGTAAGGTTTCTAAATCATCACCAAAGTTGAATTTCTCTTTTCCATTCCAAAAATCTAGATGCATTTCCTATTTTTTATGTTAAACTATCAGTATCAGTCAAAAGCATATAAATAAATATAAATAAATGCCTTTGATTGGTCACATTTTTGTTTTTTTACGGAGCATATTTAACTCTAATAAATATTAAGATTGCTATTTTTTAATCTTCTTTTTCTTCTTCTTCCGATGCTGATTTTACAGTAGTAAGGGCCAGCTCCAGGTACTGTCGAACGCCATTTCTGCCGGTCGTGTCACGTCAACAAGTCCCTTGTTTTTCATATCACTTTTTAAACCATCGTTCCATCTCAGCTTAGGTCTTCCACTGATATCCGTCCCATGATTGGTTACCTTCATGCTATTTGCACCGCACACTTATCTTCTCTCCTTACAGCTTGATCAAACCATCTAAATCTTGCTTCTCTCAGCTTTTAAGTTATGCTTGCTATTCCAGTATTTTTTTGTGTTTCCTCATTTGTGCATCTTTCCGAAAGCGACACTCCAAGAATCAACCTCAGCATTTTCATCTCCTTTCGCATTAGTAGCTGCTCTTCTTTTTTCCTCAGCATCCTGGTTTCTTCTTCATACATCAGTACTAGTCAAATCCTAGTTTAACACCGTAACTTTGACTTCCATTTTCATCTAGTGTAGAGCCTAGGTGTTTGAAGTATGTGACTTATTTTACTTCTTCGTTATTCGCTACTTTGATCGTCATCTCTCTGCCTCCTTTCTTAAAGTATGTCATAACCTCTGTATCCTTGATGGTAACCTTTAATCATTGTCTCTCCAGTGTTTGCTACCATAGTCTCATCCTCTTTTGTAGTTCCTTTTTCGATTCGGCTGTGATTACTATGTCGTGCGCGAAGAGAAGCTCTCATAGCTCATCACTCTGTAGTTCTTTGTAACCATATCCATAACCGTGATGAATAGGAAAGAGCTAAGAGCTGAGCCCTGGTGCAGTGCTGCATTGACTTTAAAGCTCTTGTACTGACCCTCTTCCTTCAATACTGATTTCCTTCCTCCTTTGTACATCTCTTTCACAATCCTCACAATCCTCACAATCCTCAGGTACTCTTTTGCAGCGGCTAGAAGTAAATATCCAACGGTACTCTGTTATATGCTTTCTAGAGGTCGATGAAGCCGCAGTACAGGGTCTGGTTCTCTTTAATTCTCTTTTAATATAAAGATTGCATCAACAGTGTTCTTGCCTTCCATGAAGCCATACTTTATTTCATCTATCTTCATGATCTCTCGACGTTTTTGGTCTATGACTCTATCTACCACCTTCATTGGGTGTTTCATATGCTTAATGCCGATGTAGTTTTCACAATATACATTATGCCCTTTCTTTTTTAATATTGAAACGGCAAAACTCTCCAATCTTGCGATATCTTCTCTTCGCACAGGATACTGTTGCATAGATCCGTCATACAATGTTCTCCTTCCTCTTCCAAAGTTTTTAACATGCCAACACTTTATTCAATTATTTTTGTTTATGATAAGAGTCCTTTCACCTTTGCAAATTTTAATACTTTTATACTGTAATTCTAGCAACTTCTTTAGAATAAAATTGATGTTTATCAACCTTTTTCTTTTTCCTGGTATTTCTGGAATTATCTTTACCATCTTATTAAATATTTTCAGTATTTTAGTCTTCTGAACAAGAAAAATTTCATTGCTGTTTTTCATATTGAATTTTTTAAATAATCAAAATTGGGTATCTTCCTTGATACACTGTCTTTTTTATCTTAAAAATATATTCATAATACTCTAAATNTTTGCTACCATAGTCTCATCCTCTTTTGTAGTTCCTTTTTCGATTCGGCTGTGATTACTATGTCGTGCGCGAAGAGAAGCTCTCATAGCTCATCACTCTGTAGTTCTTTGTAACCATATCCATAACCGTGATGAATAGGAAAGAGCTAAGAGCTGAGCCCTGGTGCAGTGCTGCATTGACTTTAAAGCTCTTGTACTGACCCTCTTCCTTCAATACTGATTTCCTTCCTCCTTTGTACATCTCTTTCACAATCCTCACAATCCTCACAATCCTCAGGTACTCTTTTGCAGCGGCTAGAAGTAAATATCCAACGGTACTCTGTTATATGCTTTCTAGAGGTCGATGAAGCCGCAGTACAGGGTCTGGTTCTCTTTAATTCTCTTTTAATATAAAGATTGCATCAACAGTGTTCTTGCCTTCCATGAAGCCATACTTTATTTCATCTATCTTCATGATCTCTCGACGTTTTTGGTCTATGACTCTATCTACCACCTTCATTGGGTGTTTCATATGCTTAATGCCGATGTAGTTTTCACAATATACATTATGCCCTTTCTTTTTTAATATTGAAACGGCAAAACTCTCCAATCTTGCGATATCTTCTCTTCGCACAGGATACTGTTGCATAGATCCGTCATACAATGTTCTCCTTCCTCTTCCAAAGTTTTTAACATGCCAATACTTTTGTTAGCCCACTAGCATTTCATCTTCTCGATACCATTCTTGCGTTTGTCTTTGGCGATAAGCTGTACCGTTCCTTCGGTAGTCTCGCATGGAGAAGCCGCTTTTCTCTCTCCTTTTCCTTATTCAATTGCTGGATAAAGCACGTCTTTCATCTCGACTGAGTGTCATTCATATTGTGCAGTTCTTGTCCGTTTCCGTCCTAGATAGCGCTCATCTATCCTACATCCTTTCCCTTCCTTGCTCTAATCTTCTCTCTCATGTAGATAGTTGTTTCGCCTTCTTTGGTAGTGATTCTATCATTCCTGGATGAGTCCCATTTTGCTCCTGTCACAGACCCTTTAGCTTTCTTGTTCGCCTGTTTGTAGACCCACTCGGTATTTGCTAAGGAATTATTCTTCCAGTTTTTGAAAGCGTCTTTCTTTTCTGCTACAGACCGATGGATATTGTCATTCCACCAATATTCCTCTCTTTCCAGCCTTGTACCTCCTTTAGATCTACTAAATATTTCTTCTGCTGCACAGATAATAGCTCCCTTTATATCCTTCCAGTTTCCCTCAACATCCTGGTGATTTTCTTGTTTGGTGTTGTTCACAGTCTCAGTGTATCTCTCCCTTTTCTCTCGAAAAAGTTACCAAGTTTTTATTCTCGGCTTCTTTATGTTTTAATCTTTCGTGCTTCTTCTGTATAAGTTGCATGGCCAGCAGACAATGTTGTCTTGCTATCGCCTCCCCATTTATTACGCCACCGTTGGTGACTTCTCGTCTGTTTTGTTGTTTGAGAAAAAAGAAATCAATCTGTGATTTTCTACCGCCGTTGTCTTCTTAAAATTTGTGCCACTTCTAAGATTATGTTCCCATTTTCGTTCCTTCTCCTAATCCCGGAGCCTGCATTCTATCGTATCCATCCTTTCCAGTGGCAACAATTCCATTCAATTCGCCCCCTACAACTACCTTCTCTCCATTTGGAATTCTCAAGTGGGTCTCTGCAAAGCCTTGCAAGAACTCTTCCTTTGCCTCTTCACTACAACCTGTCTGTTGGGCATAAGCTGAGATAACATTAACAATCCTCTGCCCAAGCACAAGCTTGACTTGCATCAACCTGTCCGACAGTCTTATCACTTGTACTTCTTTTCTCTTCAGACTCTCATGCAATATTACTTCTCTCACATTCTCTCACTCCTTGCACATTCCACCTTATCCCTTGTACATACATGATGTCTATTTTACTCCTCCTTTGACATTTTTTCAACTCTCTTGATCTCCAGGTCATACTTCCCACATTCAACGTTAGTCTGCCACAGTCACAACTGAAGAGATATAACTGCACTTGATGCCTCTTACAGCCCAAAGCTGTTACTTTTTAATGACCTTAGATGTGTTTTTACTAATTAAGTCTAACACTTTATTCAATTATTTTTGTTTATGATAAGAGTCGTTTCACCTTTGCAAATTTTAATACTTTTATACTGTAATTCTAGCAACTTCTTTAGAATAAAATTGATGTTTATCAACCTTTTTCTTTTTCCTGGTATTTCTGGAATTATCTTTACCATCTTATTAAATATTTTCAGTATTTTAGTCTTCTGAACAAGAAAAATTTCATTGCTGTTTTTCATATTGAATTTTTTAAATAATCAAAATTGGGTATCTTCCTTGATACACTGTCTTTTTTATCTTAAAAATATATTCATAATACTCTAAATAATTTGTAGCATTTTTATAACAACTAAACTGACAACATTTTAGCAAAACAATCTAGTTTTTCTTTACTGATAGATTCTTGTATTTTTTTCACAAAACGGACAAATTACATGTTCTTTAATAATAACGCTTCTTGAGGGTTTGGATTGCAAAAAATCTTTTTACTTATTTATCTGTAAGGCTTTTGTTTACAATTTTATTAGATGATTTAACCGTCAGATAATTGTTATATAATGATTAATATAATATGTGTCATATTATTGTTGTTATATTATTATTGGAGTTTTTATTGGTGTGAAATTGCTTTTTATTGGGGAAGTAACGCATAAAGACTGTCATGTCATAAAATAAATGTATGTAGAACAAGTGAAAATACAAAATGGTTATTATTATTACATTTGACGATTGTACGATAAGTAGTACAGAATTGGGAAATTACAGCGTAGTTTTTTATTTTGACTTTTAATAAATGCGCTCGTACCCACAACTAATATACTACTTTTAATTCCAATCTTGATTCAGTCTGTATATTTGGTTGCAGCATTTAACCACTAACGACAACAAAATAATACTAAATTTTACATATTTTATTCAATATCATTTGGACAACAGAAATGTTTGGAGAATTCTTCAAATGGAAATACCTGAAAATTATGGATTTAGTAAACAATGATAGTTTTGTCACTAATCCTATTTGAAGTTTACCTTTTCGTTTACCTACTGTAAAGAAAGTCGTGTTTAAAAATACAGGTAGACATATCTACTATTTCAAGGCTAAGTAAACAAATAATCAGGATTTGTAATTCAAGACGAACATCCAATATATTTATGTCTTTTTTATGTACTTTACTTATATTTTTGATATACTTTCTAACGCACTATATACTAACATGGTGTGCCTTTTCTTAGTGTGTAAATGTCTTTAATAAACTCTGATTGACACATTGATTTGTAGATATTTTATTTGAAGTCTTATTTCAAATAACATCAAATCAAATCAAGATAGACAATACTTTGTAACGAAGATACGTACCGTTCTACATACTTCTAGAAACTCATTAATACAAATTTTTTTTGTCAGATGACGATATTATTACAATGGTTCTTGCTGTTGATGGACCTTCATGGCCTAAGGCAACTAGAACATCAAATTTCTAAAGATAACGTTTTTCCTTAATTCAAGAGTTGATGAGAAATATCTGTACTCCTCCAGTTTAACGAGTACAGATTTTTACTCTTTTAAAATACTGGATGAAACTGAGATTTTAAGGAATTGCTGTCTGTTTTTTTTTCTTTAGTCTAACCTTTTGTTTAGGACAATATCCGCTATGCTTCACATTTTTATTTTTTTAAATAGTTAGATAAAATGAAACTTTTACAAACTTTTAATAATGAAAGATGAAGTTTTATATTTCTAGCCATCATGAAATTAGAGAAACACATTGCCACAAAGACACACCTTTGTTCCATATGTTTTATAATTAATTCTAAAAACTGAAATTTGTGTTCATTGTTGAATTTAAAATTGTTTAAAAATATAGATTGAAATTAAATAAATGAAAATAAAGTTGAGATTTTGAAATAAAGAATTTAATGAATCTTCAATAAGCTTTACATTGACATTGACTTTCGTTTTCCATTGCAGTTAGGGAAACATCATCTTTTTGTTTCCTAATGCTTAACAACTTCTTTCTCCCATAGAAAAACACGATTTTTCCACTGGTGCTTTTCTAAAAACCATATACAACATGGAATGGAAAATTCAAAATACTTGCACCAAAAGGCACCAAAATATAACTGGACCTTGTCAAGATGGTAAGTGTTTCTTTTCTTCTTCAACAATCACCTCTTTTGATAATCCAAGTATTCATGCATTCTATAGCATTATTAGCTTGTTACCTTGTTTCTTCGAGTCACGTACGACTCGGCTAGAGATACGCAAAGTCATCTGTCTCCATTTATCTCATCCAGTGTCCTAGTTCTTAAGCTTTTGAGGTTCGATTTCTTCTTCCATTGCACATCCCATCATTAATGACTTTTCAATACTCTCAGCTGTTCTCATATTATGCTTGATGTAGTTCAACTTTTGCTTGGTAGTCAAGGCTTCCAGAAGATATGGCGTCTTCACATCTTCTAGCACTGATGTCTTTGATCTTCTTTCATTTCATCTTATGCCTCTTCCTCCAACACCATAACTCAAAAATATTGATGCGCTTTCTTTCCAGTTTTTTTACTGTCCAGGACTCACTACCGTATACGAAAATAGGAAACAGAAATGTGGTAACCAGTTTTGCCTTCGTTACCACATAGATGATCTCATACCTTCATATCTTTGTAAAACGCGTCATAGCAGCTCGACCAAGTGTTAATCTACTCATCTGTCCTTTAGATGTTCATCGATTTTCTATCTTTTATCCAAAAAATGTGAATTGTTTTACAAGTTCAACCTTATCGATACCAAGTTTAAATTCCTAAAGTTTACAGTTTTATTTTGTCTCGGATATTTCTGTTACCTCTACGTAAAGATTAAAATAATTACAACACAATGGTAGAAGAAGAAGAAGAAGAAAACAAATCTTATATTTCCGGCATGGAGACCTCAACAGAGAGCTACTAAAATGTTTGGCATTTGTGTAATCGTTTAATAATTTGAAAATATTGTTTATTTTTATGAATAGAAAGAAAAGATACAATTTAGTAGATAAATTAATGTGTGACCAATGTAATTGATTACGAAATGATGGTAAGCTTTCTGCTTTTAAACCTTTTCTTCATATTAATTTGTGGCCAGAGAAGTTCTTGTCCAATAGCTTCTAGGGTTAATCCATACTGTTCACTACGGTTAGTAGCAGCTAAAATTTCGATGTCATTCACCAAACTTGTTTCAGACTCCCACATGATCTCAGATTTTTTTCCCAACGAGTTGAGGTTGTTTCTTATGACGTTTGCAGCGAGTAGACATGTGATAGGAAGTCCAACCTACATTGTACGATTAAACATCGTTATGCAATAAACTGCTCCGCTTCTCACGTTATGGTCAACTTTTGGCTTCAAGCAGGGTAATACAGTTTTTTATTTACGTAGTGAAAGAAATGGATTTACGAGTGCTCAACATTTTACAAGAGATCTACAATAGTCCTCTGTTATTCTTCCACGGTACTGAATAGAAAATTATTTTTAACAATTTCGTCCTTCAATGTTTCCATCCGGATTTCAGGCTATGGTCTTGTATTGACCATAATCTTGGTGATGGTTTGTTCGATTATGGGGTTGTAGAACGTCCCTCAAAATCCAACTCCACTTCCACGCAGTGAGGGATGGGTAACATCAAGGATGGCTAACGGAGCTCTGGTAAAACTATGAGGGCTAATCACCCCATGGTGGATGACAAAGATTACGACAACCACATTAAATCAAAATTCAAATCTAAACGAGATAGGAGTTGCTCTCACTGATCGAAGTCAAATGACGTTCAGCAGGCAAACCGAAAGGACCTGTTCAACTGATAGAGTACCTAAGCTGAAATCTCGTCAATCCCTAAAATTTGCAACCTACAATGTCCGCACTTTATCAAGACCAGGAAGACTTCACCAGCTTATAACTGGTTGTAAACTTTTGACATAGGCGTTATTGCCATCCAAGAACACCGATGGAAAACTAACGTAGAAACGACTACCTTAAAGTCAAATGGATATCACCTGATATTCAACACAGCAAATAAAAGGTCTCAAGGCGGAGTTGGAATTCTTGTCTCCAACAAAATTGCTAAAAACATTTCCAACATTAAAAGCATAAGTAATCGAATTCTACTTGTCACCATCAATTGTAATCCCAAAATAACCATTGTATGTGCATATGCTCCCACAGAAGAAGCTTTCCCTACTGACAAAGATACTTTTTATGAAAACCTAAATGACTGTATACGTGATGTTCCTCTTCACAACTTTCTTGTCCTCATGGGCGATTTGAATGCCAGAGTAGGTTTTTCAAATACTCACATCAAGACTGTTGGAAGATATACTTTTCACAATGAAACGAATGACAACGGCAATAGACTAGTAGACATCTGTGAAGCAAACAACCTATGTCTTGCTACTACAAGAAAACCACATCCTGACAGCTACAAGTGGAGTTGGCAGCATCCAAATGGTAATAAGGCACAATTAGACCATATAGCACTAAGAGGGAAATGGATCAATTCTCTACGTAACTGTCGCTGTTACAACACAGTCGAAATTGATTCGGATCATCGTATTACAACTGCAATTGTCAAATTTAGCTTCCGCATGGTAAAGCAAACTGCAAAAGTACCCAGGTACAACCATAATGCTATTGCATCCAACAAAGTTATCAGAGAAAAATTCCAACTGGAGCTTTCCAACCGATTTGAGTCACTACCTATAGACGTAGAAGACTCTGTTCAATCCACCTATGATAAATTTGTAGCAATCCTCGATGAGACAGTGTCGAAATCTCTCCCAAAGAAAGAAAAGCAGATAAATAAACGATGGGTATCTAATCAAAGTACAGAGTTGATTGAACAACGCCGAATAGCACGTAAAAGATATCAAAATCACCGCAATCCAGATAACTATCGTGTCTGGAGAGAATCTGCTGAACAAGCAGATGCATCGCTTGCGAATGACAAAATCAGTAAAATCGAGCAAATGTGTATCGAAGCAGATGCAGCTAGTAAGAGAAATGATACTAGGGGACTATTCAATATTGTCAAAAAACTAACTGGCAAGAGTTCAAGTACATCCCCAAAGAATGTGAATAAACGGAATGGTGAACCGGCGACCTCAATTACCGAGCTGCTAGACGAATGGGCAGAATACTTTGAAGAACTTCTCAATATCAACTCAAACGACAATCCTGGTGTAATACTTCCAGCGGAACACGATCTAGCTATCAGCACAGATGCTTTTACCTTTGACGAAGTCTCGAAAGCAGTGAAACGATTGAAAATTGGTAAATCACCAGGAAATGATTCTAACGTCACTGCGGAAGCCCTAAAATACGGAGGAAATCAACTCACAGATTACCTATGCCAAATGTTCAACAAGGTCTTCGACCATCAAGAAGCACCAAAACAATGGAAAATGGGTATCATAATCCCAGTTCCCAAAAAACCATCGAAAAGCATGACTGATTTTAGAGGAATCTCTCTGATGTCTGTTGCTGCAAAAGTGTTCAACCGTGTTATTCTTAACAGAATATATTACGAAGTCTCATCACGCCTACGCCTATTCCAAGCAGGATTTCGGAAAGGTAAAAGCTGCATTGAACAAATCCATATCATCAGAAGAGTACTCGAACAGTTCCACCAGAAAAATTTACCAACTGTGATGACATTCATTGATTTCAAAAAGGCCTTCGATTCCATAAACAGAGAGACGATGTGGAAGATACTTCGAAACTTCGGAATTCCAGAGAAAATCGTCAACATCATCAGATGTTTGTACGACAATGGCACGTCAGCAGTTCGCATAGATGGAATTCTGAGCAAAGAATTTCCAATAACTACGGGGGTCCTACAGGGAGACACATTAGCTCCTTTCCTGTTCATCATCGTACTCGATTATGTACTGCAAAGTACTGAAGAGACAACAGGACTTGAAACACACCCGAATGATCTGCTTCCCGATCTCGACTTTGCAGATGATATTGTACTGCTAGACAAAGATGAAACAGAGGCAATAGAGCATTTTCTGACAGTAGAAACTTCAGCAAAAAGAGTTGGTTTGAATATTAACTATGGAAAGACTAAAGTTATGATTAGAGATGTTGTTGAACCAAGAACTGTGGTAAATGAAGGCAAAGTCTTAGTAGAAATCTCAGAGAACAAAAGTCTGGAAGTCGTCGATGACTTTAAATACCTTGGTGCCCACTTAGCTGACTGCCATACGGACTTAAAAAGACGAAAAGGATTGGCCTGGAGTCAGTTCTGGAAACTAGCAACAATCTGGAAATCAAAAGACATCTCCCTGGCAGTGAAGTTACACCTCTTCGATTCACTTATAGTCTCCATTATTTTCTACAACTCTGAAACATGGGTTACAACCAAAGCAATGAAGAAAGAAATCGACTCCTTTGGAACAAGTTGTTACCGGTTCATCCTTGGGATTAGAAGAATAGACAGAGTAAGAAACGATGAAATACTCAGACGTGTAAAGAGAGGTAATTTGAGCGATAAAATGTTCCAACGTCAGCTGAGATCGCTAGGGCATTGGACAAGGAAGGATGATATCATAAGTAGATTCGCTTTGTTCGAGCATTTCCAAGAAAGAAACCGACGAGGAAGAGCTAGGCTAAACTTTATCAAGCACATACAAAATATCACCATGCTGACGCCTGAAGAACTCAGAAAAAGAGCCCTGGATAGAAGAGGATGGAGAAGAGATGTGGTCGGAAGGTTTGACTTACAACCTCCAGGCTGAAGTAAGTAAGTAAGAACGGAGGAAGTAGTACTGGTTCATTTCGAGCTTTTTGCTCCAGAAAGCCTTTGGTGGAATAATTTCCAGTAACTACATAAACGATAGATCCTATGTAAAAAAACCCTACTATTGATTTATTTTACCATTTTGATGCTACTGCATGATTGTTCATCACCAAGCCTGTATCAGTAGGTTTATTGTACCAAGACAAGGATAGTTTCTTTCCCTCTCTCGTCACAAGCATGTTCAGGAAAGGAATAGAATAGTCTTTCTCTTGTTCGATGGTAAACTTCAGATTAGGATAAATATTGTAGACTTCATGAAATTTGCGATCAATATATGACTTATTTATATTACGAATTATATCATCCACATATCTGAAGTACAATACTGCATCAGGCTTTAAATGCAGAGCGAACTTACTCAGCCATCCATTAGCTATTAAAGGAGCTGGAGGGATGCCCGTGGCCAGGCCATCTACGTGACGGCAGAAACCATCATGGGTCTGTATCAAAACATTGCATGTAGACAGTTTTAACAAATCGACGGATGTTTCTTTCTGTACAGTTGAATTGTATACCCCCTTGAATAGAGTAGCTCTGCACATTCCTGTTTAACTTCATTATTGGTACGTTAGTATATAATGATGTAACGTCAAAGCTCAAGATCTCCTCTTTTATTAACAGTTTTACCGAGTGTAAACTCTGTATTTGATTGAATCTTGCGTTCCTCTAAGAGAGAGAGCGAGAGAGAGAGAGAGAGAGAGAGACACACACACACACACACACACACACACTCAGCACACGTTTCTGCAATCTTGTGGTATAGTGATGGAGGCATGGACAGGACTGGTCGGACTGGTATGTTTTGCTTCTGTACCTTGGCTAGACCATGAAGACGAGCTGATTGGCTGACCGTGGTACGACGTTTTTTGTACAGATAATTATCAATTGTTTCCTCCTGTTTTTAACCTATCATCCACCACCCCCCCTCCTTTTATTCTTTTAACAGCGGTTGTTTTACGTTTTATCTCGTAGGTAGCTCTTTATCAAATTAAGGAAGGTTAAGAATATCCAACAGATTATCTTTATACATTTCACATTGCAAGTTTCAAAACACATATTCCCATTCCTTTATCAAAAGTTACGGAAGTCAATTCGTTTTCCTTTAGGTGTTTTTGAGTCATGATATATGACTATATATGAATATGATGATGATGATGATGATAGTGCGGGACTTTTGTGTCTTCAATTTTTTAACATAATGAAGCGTTTTGACATTAATATCTGATACTATCTGTCTATCAGCTTCATTAGTTTTAGAAAAAATGGAAAGGTATGTCTAGTTCTGCCAGGATATCATTTAGTTGAAATTTATTGATAACAGAATTTCTGGGACCCAGCGATATAATCTGTAATACATAAACTGGTGGCATTTCGTCCAATCCATACGTCATAACTGTATTATCCACGCTAAACAAAAGTTTTTGTTATTCCTCTGATATCTACTCGAATCTTAAGATAAATCATTTTGTGACAGCATCCTCTAAAATAAAGGAGTATTAAAAACTACATTTTTGTACAGTGCATTTAATATTTTAATTTGTATGGAAAACTATATTAACTTTCTAAAATTTGCCTTTTATATTCTTCGGGTGTTTTTAGCCTCCTATGGAAACGAAAACTCACCAATGAATTCTACTCGCATCAAAGGAATTTCTTGTGAAAAGTATGTAAACCATGGAAAAACATGCGTTTCAAATCTGAACCAAATTGGATACAATGGCTCAGTTATTTTAACTAGTGGGTTATCATTTAAGCTTCCTATACCGTTAAAAACAAGAATTAAAAAGGCGTTTCTTCGTTTTTTTCCATCAAGTGCAGACTCAAGTACATTGGAAATAAATTTTGCAGTTCCTTATACTGCAGGACGAAAAAAAATGTCCATTAGCGATTGTGCCTTCAAGGATTTTTACTTTGAGGCATATAAGTTATATGTTCACTGGAATCCTGGAACGTGGACAAAGGATGTTAAAGTAGACGGGCCGGAAATTACAACCTTGTTACAATATCTGGTAGACCATCCAGCATGGGACGGGTTTATAGTTTTTTATTTACGCCCAGTCCCAAGTACATCAGGCCAGAAGCATCGTTTCAAGTTCCCTGTTTATTTGATTGTCGAATATGTCTCTCAAGACGATGGTATGCTGGTTTAGTTTCACAATTTTGTTTTTGTTTATTTTGAATCATTTTTTTAATAAAAGTTATTTTAAATGATTCTTATGTAGAATATTGGAAGCATCAATTTGTTTAATAAAATCAAAAGTAAAGAGAAGAGACAGAGTAATAGCAAATAACAAAGTAATATAATAGCTATTAAACGTAAATCCTGGATTACTTGGTATTATTTGGAAAAATAATCTTCAGCTTGTCTTTTCAGCGTGGAGCACATTAAATATTACTACAATGCAGTTTCTGAAACAAGTAGTTTCGACAGAAAATAAAAATGCAAGTTCACTTTCATGTAATCTTTGTAAGTTGAAACTTTAGGCCAATTCAAAAAATAGAAATGGATTCCTTTTAAGACTCTTGACCTGCAGAAGAAGAAGAAAAAGAAAGAGAGAGAGGGGGGGAGAAAGAGAGGGGGGAAGAAAGGGAGAAAGAAAGGGAGAAAGAGAAGGAGAAAGAGAGGGAGAAAGAGAAGGAGAAAGAGAGGGAGAAAGAGAGGGAGAAAGAGAAGGAGAAAGAGAAGGAGAAAGAGAAGGAGAAAGAGAGGGAGAAAGAGAGGGAGAAAGCGAAGGAGAAG
>RDPX01000704.1:17806-25414 GCA_003991215.1 Morbakka virulenta | reverse complement strand
AAAGAAAGGGAGAAAGAGAAGGAGAAAGAAAGGGAGACAGAGAAGGGAAAGAGAGGGAGAAAGAGAAGGAGAAAGAGAAGGAGAAAGAGAGGGAGAAAGAAAGGGAGAAAAAGAAGGAGAAAGAGAAGGAGAAAGAGAAGGAGAAAGAGAGGGAGAAAGAGAAGGAGAATGAGAGGGACAAAGAGAGGGACAAAGAGAGGGAGAAAGAGAAGGAGAAAGAGAGGGAGAAAGAGATGAAGAAAGAGAGGGAGAAAGAGAGGGAGAAAGAGAGGGAGAAAGAGAGGTAGAAAGGTTTCTGAATTGTCAGGGATTCCAATCCTAAACAAGTTATCGAACTTAGCAGCCAAAGATTACGTAAAACTTTACGAAGACAAGTACCTAAAAATTCTCTGAAATATGAGATGAAAAACCCTCTAGCATGAGAAAGAACATGGCACAGTAATTCAAATCATTAGGATTTCAGATCAAGATTGTTACAGGACTTTATTCTGGCAACTTTCGTGGTGTAATGTTTTGCCTTAAAAACAATAACGTCAAACCCTACAAGAAACCAAATGATTCCATGCTATTTGTCTACACGTTCTGAAATCATCCACAGCAAATTCTAAAACAATTACCACTAGAAATAACTGGGGGGCAATCCAGAAATACCCAAAACCAGACCGTTCCACGTCTTGTTGTTGTCTCTTTCCTTAAGACATTTATAAACGCTCTATTCTTTCAAATACTAAAATATTACCCAAAGTGAACTCATCAAGAAAGGTGATTTATCAAATCGAAATTTTTAACTGTTATTAATTTATATGGCAACTAACTTTCAAACCTGTTTGCTTGATTTTCTTGTACATTTCTACAGCAGCAAAATAGTTCAAGACAATAATAACAATAAGTAATAACAATAAGTAATAACAATAAGTAATAACAATAAGTAATAACAATAAGTAATAACAATAAGTAATAACAATAAGTAATAACAATAAGTAATAACAATAAGTAATAACAATAAGTAATAACAATAAGTAATAACAATAAGTAATAACAATAAGTAATAACAATAAGTAATAACAATAAGTAATAACAATAAGTAATAACAATAAGCTGGTTTATCTTACTGCATCTTGAAATATCATTCCTACTATGTTTATCCTATCAAGAATATGCAATTTTCTAAAGAAAAACAAAATATCATGTAATAATGTCATCAAACAATGTCAGGGTAATTATTTATGTAAGAAACGTTGAATTAAAGTTAACAATCTGAACGAAACTTACTTAATTTCCCTTCGAGACTAACATTTTTTCTTTAATGTGTTATTTCTAAATTATCTATGTGCAAATCCAAAAGCAAAATATTATACATCAATACTGGACTCTTAACAATTAAAAGACAACTGTGGAATGTGTTGTGTCACATGGTCCTGCATTATCCTACATGACGTCACAAATGTAGATGTAAACGTAGGCCTTGTACAGGAAGCACGATATTACAACAATATTCCACATTTGCAAATGATAATGGTTGATGATAGCTTGATTTTTCTCAATTAAAACCCCATATTTGTCTGTAAATAAATTTCCTATCCTCTATTATAAGTGGGAGCCTGACTAAATGGCTAGTGCAGCTGCACAGTAACCAAGCGGTTTCGGGTTTGATTCCCCGAGCGGCTGAAAAGACTTTAGAACTTTACAAAAGAAAAAAAACATTGGTTGGCATCAGAAAGGGCATCCGTCCATTAAATTCCTCACATGCCAAATTCAAGTCCCTATGAAGGGCACCGTCTGAGCCTCAGTTACTGGGGAAAATGACGTTAAAAAAATAATCCTCTATTATAAGTAAAATATATATATATATACACTAGTTTAGAAAGGTATTTCCAGTGAGTAAATAGCCACAATTTTCAGTTCATGAAGAATTACAGCTGTAAATTGTATGTTGTCCTTGCAATGCAAGTTTTTCTTCACTGAGCTGAACGTCTGAAACTGAAAAGTTTATAGAACCCGATTGTTTATTCACCAATCACATGCTGATATTTCAATGACAAATTTTGATTGTCTAAGGTTCATATGACCACTATTTCCTTTGCATCGTGGAGAGCATTTGACATCATGAATCTTTGGTATCGTAGTTTTGGGTAAAATTTGTGCCCGCTTTATATATTATTGTCTGCTTAATTAAAGCGATGTATTATTTTTGGGTTCATACAGCCGGGTCATATTTATTTGTTTGTCTGTTTAGCCAATTTCCTTCTGATGTCTTCAAATATGACAACGTATTCGAAACAAACCAAGATATATGGTTATCCTATCGTCAGCAGTAACTTGAAGTGTTTGACATTTTCTTATTTTATGAGTGGTAAGGATGTCGGGATGTTATCAATTTTTTCTGACCTACACCTAGTAGGCAGAATTAGTGGCGATCAAGGCAAAGTCTGGAAAAAGGCAACTGTTCAGCTAAAAGGCCAAGGGCAAAAGAAGGTATGAATTGATTTTCATCCAAAGATGCTTTGATTTATCTTTTCAGTAAACTTCAAAATAAATTTTTAGGATTTTCTGAAGGAGTATTTTATACACAGTAGTTCTGTTTTGCAAGAAACTGAATTTTTGAGAACTAAGAAAAAGAATTTCCCATCTTCTGAACGATTCTAATCAAAAGAACTGTATAACAGGAGAGCCAAATAAACATCACAAGACCGAAAGAAGAGAAAAGCAGTAGCAAAAATGCTTTGCATTAAGGGTACAAGTTGTGCTACTGGTGACAAGGCCAAGAGTAAACATGACAAAATACCTAAAAGAAAAGAGGATACTAAATATTTATTTGAGTGATGGTCCCCTGCTACCCTCAGAAAAGTAAAAATTACTGAAAAAGCAATCAATACATGATATAAACAGGTATTGTCTTACCTTGCCTTACCAGGATGCTATCTAAAAGAGGTCGGCTGTCATAGTACTTCACACTTGCCTGTCCAATGCCAGTTTAGCACACTTTTTGATGTCCTACTTCATCAAATCAGCAATGATGCCTGTCTATGTAGTCCTTTTGCTTCCTTTTCCTCGCTTACCCTGAACAGTGACTTCCACTATCATTTTTTGAAGGGAATTGTGCCGCCTTACGTGCCCATAAAATGTAATTTTTCGTCTTTTTATTGTGTGTAGTAGGGTTGTCTGCTTATTTCTATATCATTCAGGACCCTTTCATTTGTCTTCTTTTCTTTTCAAGACACTCTATCCATCCCACGGTAACACCAGGTTTCAAAGGCTTACTTTTCTTTGTCGTCCAAGTTTCACAGCCATAGATGAAGATTGAGCATACATAGCATTTTAACAGACGGAACCTGTTTTTCCATGAAATAATGTATTGGCTGGTTAGCAGGTGTTATAAGTTTGAAAAGGTATTTTCAGCCATACCAATTCTTTTTTTGATCTCTAAGTCTAACCTTCCATCTGATGTTATCAGTTTTCTCAGATATACAAAGGTTTCCACCTGCTCCATCTCACAACCATCAACCATTAATTAATTTTGCTTTGGGTGATTTTTCATTCCGAGTAACAACCATTCTTTTCGTTTTCATAATATTCATTTTCAAACCAAGTTTTTCCCTTTCAGTTTTTAGTGTTAACCAGAGTTTTGAGGTCTTCTTTGTTATCGGCCAGGAGAGCAGTGTCGTCATCAGTGTCATCATACACACCCTTGCCTGGCACCTTTTCTTATATTTACTGGGTCTGACATCCCCAAAGACGTTCTGATTTTTGTTTGCTGGTTCCAGTATAATCTAAGGGATTTGATTAATGACAAGTAGTTTACAGAATCAAAGGCTTTTGCATAATCTATGAAACAAATACATCGTTTTTGTTTCTCCAGGTATTTCTTTGTGATCATTTTAAGGTTAAAGATGGCTTCTTCTGTGCCTGAATTATTATTATTATGTGGAAAGGATTTTCTCGGATTTACCACCTGTCTTTGTCTGGCACTGGGGCCTCCCCGAGGCTCTGGGGTTACCAGATCATCTAATCTGACTTTTCAAGCACCTTTCTCAAAATATGTGCACTCCCCAGAAGAGCTGCCTTCTGTATCATTTCAAACGACAACCCAACGCCTACCGTGGTAAGATAAGGGGCGAGCCTCTCTGTTACGGACCCCAGAGCACCCACACAACTGGTATCACCAATGTTTTCACGCCCCAGAGATGAGATCAACTTTCTTCTCTTCCTTGGTTGCAGTTCGGGCATCACCTGGGACAGCAATATCTACGAACATACACTCTTTTCTTTTTTTTTTATAATTATTATATCTGGTCTCCTCGCTTCAACAAATGTAGCAACATGGACATTGAAGTCCCACAAGGTTTTTGACATTTTCATTCTCCACCACAATTTCTGCTCTGTGTTCATACCATCTGTCTGAGTGTGGTAGCCCATGCACTTTCATGATACTCCAGTGTACAGCTCCTGCAACGCGGTCGTGTCTCCCTTTGTATTCTGACTGTACCAATGTGCTACATTCGCTGATGATATGCGACACTGTCTCGTCCTTTTGCCCACACTCTGCACAGCGCTGATTCTCTGGTGCGTTCAGTTTTGGCTTTCCTGTAGTTTGTGCAGAATGCTTCGTCTTGAGTTGCCACTAGAAGACTCTCAGTTTGACGCTTCAAGCTACCTCTCTTCAACTATTGCCAGCTTAATAGGGATGGAAATTCTTTTGTCTGCCAAACATGTTGCCCGTGCATCGCCTTGTCCTGCCACCCTTCTTTCCTCTGTTGTTTCTCCTCACTCTGAATGTTTTTCTTTCACTTTTAGATGGTCTTTTTACATACGTTTTGACTGCTCCCATGATGTCAGAGCTCTTATCGGCGATGTATTGGCTTAGGCTTTCTTCTTCATATTTCACGGTGTCGTAAACACTCATCAGACCTCTACCACCCTCGTCTCTGTGTACATAGAGGCGGTCTACATCTGCTCGTGGATGCACAGCATCATATGCGTGCATCGTGTTTATAGCTTTTACCAGGTTTCCAGCATTCAGTTTTGACTTAAGTACCTTTCTCAACCTTCTGATGTACTTGTTTTGCACATTGATTTTCATTTCGTTCTGCATTATGACATCCAACTCAAGCACTCCAAGATACTTATAGGAATTATCCTCGACAATTGACCGTATTACCTCATTGTTTTCAAACACGATTCCAGAAATATCTTTCACTAATTTTCCTCCCTTCAAAACCGTGATGGCACACTTAACAAAACTAAACTGCATCCTGATATCATCATTAAAAACACGAATAGTATTCAACAGTGACTCCAAGTTGCTCTTGTTCTTACCGAACAACTTCAAATCATCCATGTAAAGGAGGTGATTCAATTTAGTCTTGTCCCTAAACACGTAGCTAGGTGCAGCTTTCCGGAGTACCGCTGTCAGTGGTATCATCGCTAAAAAAAAAGGAGGGGCAAGAGACTGTCATCTTGAAATATTCCTCTTTTTATTGCTACTTCCCCTAGATCTTTTCCACCACTCTGTAGCATAGTCCTCCAAGATTCCATACTCGCTCTCAACATTTTCTTATCTTACTTTTTCGTTTCTTATCTTGCTATCAACCCCATACATCTCTAAACACTCGTGAATCCATGTGTGAGACATCATATCATAGACTTTAATGTAATCAACCCATCCCATTGCCAAGTTGGTTGGGCGTGCCTTACTGTCTTTCATGGTACACTTGTCTATCACCAACTGCTCCTTAGTCCCTCTTCCGCCATTTGTACATCCTTTCTGCTCCCATGGTAACAGATTTTGTTCATCAAGATGGCTGTAGCTCTCATGGCTTATCATTGATGTTAACAGTTTCCACATAAGGGGCAGGCATGTGACCGGTCTATAGTTTGATGGTATGTTTCCTTTGCTAGTCTCTTTAGGCATTAACAACGTCCTTCCCTTAGTCATCCATGATGGAACCTGGGCACTCTGCAAGATCTCGTCCATTTGGTCTGCCATTCTTTGATGCAGCGTTGTGAATCTCTTTATCCAGTATCCTTGTACTCTTTGTCTGGGCCAGCAGCTTTCCATGGTGACATACTACTACAAGCCTTAGTCACCATTTCAACTATGATGGTGGTGTCTCGTCGCTCTGCGTCCACCTTAATGTCTCTTTTGACATCCTTGAGCCATGCCGCTTTACTCTTATGATCACATCCATTACCCCAAATGTTACTCCAAAATGCTATTGCTTCTTCCGCATCTGGTTGAATATCCACCTGCTCCTTGCCTTCTAATTGTTGATAGAATCTTTTTTGGTCTTTTTCAAAATACTTATTTTGACGGTATTGTTCGTCTCTTTCCTTTTCTTTTTAGCGGTGATGGCACCTATACTTTGTCTCAATTCCTCCTTGACTGTATTGACTGTCTTACTGTTCAACTGGTATTTCTTTACTAAATACTCATGGCACTCACACCTTCCTTTCTCAATCCCATCCAACCTTGATAGATCTCTTCTCTTTTTTTTATCTTGCTTTCCAGCCTGATCTTCCATTTTAGGTCATGCTTCCTGCTCATACAGTTGCTCGTTGGTCCCTTCTTCCGTCCTAGATCTTCTCTCACAACTAGGGCACCTGCATAAATGAGTTGGTTCGTTTTCTCAATAGTTGCTGTAGGTATTCTTCCAATCACCTTATTGACTTCTTGGGTACGCTTCCTAACCTTTCTAGCCATTGCGTTCTTTAAACTAGTCACATTTACATTCGCACCATTCAGATCTCTTAATCTATTGGTTAGTCTTTCGATTACTTCTTTCTGGTCATCTGTAAGTCCCTGCTCATATTGTTGTTGTGACTGTGTCTCATCCATTGACACATGCTGCTGTTGGGGGGTGCTCACATTCTTGATCTCAGTGATCGGGTCTGGGGTTAAATCTGATCGGTTCCTGCTCCTGGCTGGATGGTATCAATCTCCGTGATATCTCCTCAATCTCTAATTGCGATAGCAAACCATTTCTCCTTTTTACGCTAACCTGATCTGCGAGCCTCTGACTACTTGCATCACCACATCCTCCCTTATCTTGCCAGATTTTCAACATTCTGTTCACATAGCCTTTTCGTGGGTCACTCTTAGCCAGAAAGTAGCAGTCCATAACTTGGATGTTATTTTGTCTGTCCCATTTCCTTTTCGCCTTTGTTCTCTGCTGTTATTCTTCTTGCTTAACGCCAGTAATAGGATGACGACCTGCTCCTACCTGGTTCTCCACAGGAAGCCTGCCGGGTGCGACAGAGGTAGTGTAGCTATCTCTCCCGTTTACGCCGTTAGCTGTACTTTTATTTGTTGTATTCATCATGTTAATGAGTTTAGATTTCTGTCAGGGTTGCTTCTCTTATCCATTTTCTGTAGGGGTTGGCCCCCTTAGCTGATGACCTTAGAATCTGACTCACTCAGCAGTAAGATTTCTGTTTTCTGTCAGGATTTTCTTCCTTTGTCTTCGATTCAAAAACCTATCCACAAGGCAGTGGGGTCTACTGTATATCAAGACAACGAGCTGATGGGAACCCCGACTAGAACGACCTACCGTCCTAATAACAGACTCTAGGGTGTGCCGTTCCCCACGGTTTAAGGTGAGGGACACCGGC
>RDPX01000704.1:2806-12806 GCA_003991215.1 Morbakka virulenta | reverse complement strand
TTTGCAAGTTTGAAATTTCGATACTATTAAAACTACCTTTTTGAAAGTCATTGCAATAAAAAACTTTCCTTACTTAAAGGTCGGACGTCTTGTATTTTTACAAAATTCAAGAATTTCGAAGCTATATATATATATATATATATATATATATATATATATATACATGCGTATGATCAACAAAAAAATGCTAAATATCTAAGACATTGTCATTGAGCCACAAACGGAAGTCCTCATCAACAATTTGGATATCACCTCGAATACCTATCAGTTGGCAAATCAATACGTATTGATGGAATTGAATTTCATCACAACGACAAAATGGATTGTCCCTAAGACCAATTCTATGCATGAAATTGGCATATCATCCATATCCAGATCGTAATCGATTTAAGAGCACCCATTGTTCACGCTTCAGGTCATGTCCTGGAGGTTTCACCGTAGGTTCAGGAATAAATTGGGAAAGCTGGTTGTCTGTATTACTCCATCGCTGTTTCCACACATTAGCAGCCCAAGATTTTGCAGATGCTGTATCGTTTATGGTGGAATCTAAAAGGTGCTTTCGAAAGTGGAACTCTGCTCTTCAACCTATTGTTTGTAAGTGGATATGCAACCAATTTTTCAAGAATGTGGCCTTCCTCTGATAGCACACGATTATATAAATTCNTCAGGAATAAATTGGGAAAGCTGGTTGTCTGTATTACTCCATCGCTGTTTCCACACATTAGCAGCCCAAGATTTGACAGATGCTGTATCGTTTATGGTGGAAGCTAAAAGGTGCATGCGATTCGAAAGTGGAACTCTGCTCTTCAACCTATTGTTTGTAAGTGGATATTCAACCAATTTTTCAAGAATGTGCCTTTCCTCTGATAGCACACGATTATATAAATTCAATATATTTTTATCTCTTCTTAAGTCGGCAGGCTCAATACCACAAAGAATAGGAAGAACATCAGTTGAAGTCGATTTTATACAACCACTCACTAGTTTCGAAGCTAATTGAAGTATATTAAAAATGACCCCGCTTTTGAATCCTGTTCTTTTTTCATACTTTCAGGTTGGTAGTATAACAACAGCTACATCAACGGAGCCATCAGTATTAAGTAGAAGAATGTTAACAAAGTTTTTCTTTCTTTCTCTTAACTTCAGAAGTGGTAATTGCAAATGACCTCCAGGGTGGAGGTTATTTGGAGACTTAACGCTTCGTTGTGTACTCTCTAACTTTATCAATTTTAGTCATTCTTCTTCAAGAAGATGAAATTATTTCTCGGATTTCATCTAAAACAATTAGTACATATATAATAAGGTAAATAAGGTGTATGACAATAAAGCAATAAAACGTCCATGTAGAAATTTATATTTGTTTTAGGTCTAAAATCAGGTTCAAAATCAATAAAATCCATGCAAAGAAACCTCTTAATTTAGCCAAAATTCACAGCAAAAATTAAAGTGAATTAGCGTTAATATTTACATCGGAATAACGTATTTATACAGTTGTTTTTGGCACATTCATACTTGCTAATCGATTTATATTGTTTTATATTTTTGTTCAGGAAACTACATTAATCATATGGCATCACTTGGGTTTCCTAAACCATTTATGTTAATCACGTTACAAAACAAACATTTTACTGATTTAACCGACAACAAAACTCTAGCACTTAAACTAAGTGACTTCATTTTCAAACCTGATGCCTTTGGATTTTCTAATAGCTCAATGCAATTTACAAGTACTCTAACTTTCTCATCCACCCATAATTTTGATACTGGTAAACAAATAGATTCATCATCAATTACAATTCTGATTCAAATAAGGACACTTGAAACTCCAAGTCGAAAAACAATATTTGCTCTTAGGACAAGTGGAAGTGTAATTACTTATTCATTTGGAATTGAGCAGGAAAACTTGATGCTTTGGTAAGTCATTATAAAATAATGTGCTATTTATTGCTGCTAACTTGAAATGAAATTCCTTTTTATCCATTATCAAAACTGATATTTTAATGCTTTTGTTTTACTTTTCTTTGCTTATAATGCAATCTTTTCTTCGAGGATTTCAACAAAATGTTGAACTAACAATTCCAATGTTAAATGCACAAGCACAATGCCAAAAATGAAACAGAATTTCATCCCTAAATTGGCCACAACTGCGTCAGGTTTGTTTTACTCCAATTTCTTTTGGGTGAATTGAAAAATATAAAAGCTGTTTTACAGGTTCCTTGCCAAGAACACTGTTCTCTTTGTCCACAGCTATTATTGTTATTGTTATTGTTATTCTTATTTTTATTGTTATTTTTATTGTTTTATTATTATTATTTCTTTTGATAAAGCTACTACAAGAAAATGACCCTAAATTATAAACTCCAACTACCAAATTTTGCTAGTTGCAAATGAAAACAAGTTAGGCACTTTGAACAGTCACTATTGCACAAAAAAAACAACTACAAAATAAAATCATTCATCTGTGTCTTGAATGAGACCAAAGAGTACTTTTCTGACTGTGGTCTCACTGTTCATAAGGATCGTTTTCTGCATCTCGCAGATAGTCTTTTGTATCGTGTCTCTACTCTCGAAAATCTTTTCCCATGTCTTTCGCGATTTGACGCATTTCGCCACCGAGAGCACCAATTATCAAGGGCACAACCATAACATTGTATTCTGGACGTCTCTCTCTTGCTTCGGAGACTAGTTTCCTGTACTTGGTTAGTTTTTCCGATCGTTTTGTTGCGATGTTTTGTTGCTGTGGACAAGTCATACCTCAAATCCAGATATTCTTCTTTTCTTTGTCTTCTAACATCAGATCGGGTTTCCTTGCCGTTGTGGTTTTTTGCAAATTGAATTCGAAATCCCAAACACGTTTTCCTTGCTCGTTCTCCAACACCGTTCCTCGTTCCCATCGCTCTTTGTACCATACCACGTTATTGCCTATCAGTTCATACTCCTTGGTGCATTTAACTGCCACAATCATTAACTCTCTGTTGTGTCGTGCTAGGTATTCACTTTGTGCTAGGGCCTTACACCTAGCAACAATATGTTCAACGGTTTCATCCCTCGCGTGACAAACTCTGCATTGTTTATCTTGGGCCAACTCTCTCGATACCTTCCATGATTTTGAATTCACCATCTGTTCCAGCATTGTCATGATCGATGACGTCTTTCGACTATATAATTTTTGGTTTAACCATGAATGACACTCTTCTTCTTGCTCTCTATAAACTTGGCTTTTCTGTTCTTTGGTATTGTAAGTTTCGATCCTCTTGGACTCTGTAGCTTTCTGCAAACAGTTCTTCACTTCACGTTGCTTTTTATTCTATTGCCTCGTCAATCACCTCTTCGTCCAGTCGCATCGAGTCATCTTCAAAGCGCAGCTTTACTCCAACCTCATCCATTGTTGATTCGATTCAGACACAATATTATTTTCTTCTTTATTCTCCTCTCTTCTCCATCCTACTCTGATCCATCTCTTGGTCGACTTTGCCTTATAACATGCAACTCGCACTCTCGCTTCCTTTTATGCATCTCTCATTGATTCCAATCCTCTTCCTCCTCTTTCTCTTTTCAAGAGTAATCGTTCATCGCTTGGCTGTCTTTCCAACATGCAATTTGCTCACAGCTTCTTCTTGATAATTTGGTCTAACTCCTTTAATTCAGCTACCGTAAATTTACACACATTCATCACATACATTGCAACTGGTATTAGTTTCATATTGATAGCCTTGATGAGATTAGCATCATTCAATTCAGTTTTTCTCAGTATCTTCACTCTCTTAGTTACTTCATCCTTTACTCTTATATACACATCCTTCGTCTTGATACCATCCGCTTGTTCGCTTCCCAAATATTTTTAGATACCATTTTCATCTGGATTTATCGTCTTCATTCTTTTGTCCAACACCAATCATCTTTCCATTTTGAAAAATGATTTCAGCACATTTTGATACTCCGAAGCAAGATCCTGTATCGTGACTAGTCTGCACAATAATCTCATTCACAATCTTCAATCCATTGTGGCTTTCGTGATACACTTTGAGGTCGTCAATAAACAAACTGTGAGTTCTTTTGACAACACGATTACCAGGTTCACCCATTCTGTATCCTTTGCTACGTTGTAGTAATATGCAAACCGGAATCTCCGTGACACAGAATCCAACTGGAAAATAGCTACTTCCTTGAAGAAATTCACATAATATTCGTATCCACCTACCCGTCACCTTTTCACTACCATTCCAAATTTCCAATCTCGTTTTCCATTTACTCATTAAATCCACAATCAATCTGATGACGTTTCTTAGTATTCCGATCCAATCATAAACACGAACAATCCAGTCATGGTGTACTTTGTCGTACGCCTTCTTGTAATCTTAAAACGCTACTGCAAGATTGAGGAGATATTGGTAGACTTCTTTCATAATGCATCTATCGATTATGAGTTGGTCCACCGTCCCAGACACTCCTTCTACTACTCCAAGCTACCCTTTGTCCCAAATCTCATTCACTAGTGCGTGCTCTCTCATGTACTTAGCTACCAAGCCTGTCAGAATTTGATATGATGTATTCAGGCAGGTAATTAGGTGATAGTTCTTTTCGTCACTCGGGTTCTTGGTCTTGGGTGGTAGCACTATTCTCCCTGATGGACACCATTCTGGTATCCTGGATGTGTCATCGTACAGGTCAGTGAATGATTTTTCCAACGCTGTCTGTGCCAGTGTAAACTTCTTCCACCAGAGGTTTTGGATGCCATCTATTACTGGAGCAGTCCAATTCTTCCTTTTTTCTGTTCCTCTTCTGATTTTCTCTTAATGACATCAAACTGACTGACGATGTTGACTTTTTCATTCAACTCTGCCTTTACTTCCTCCATCCATGGCATAATTGGTGCCGGTTCATCCTGCTTCCAAATGCCTCCCCAGAACTCTACAAACTTCTCCATTTCAGGCATTTCACCTTCGTGCTTTTCTCCTTCCTCTAGCGTACGAAAAAACTCTTCTGGTCTTTCTGGAACATGATTGTCCTTCTTTCTTTCTCACTTTTCAATATATTTATCAAGTTTCACTTTCTTTATCGTAGTATGTCAAGCCATTGTTCTTTTGCTACTCTCAGATTTCTTGAGGTCAATTCTTTTCCATTCATGTTTATTCAAAATTATTTGATGATTTCTTTTTCCTTTTTTGTTGCTTTTCTTTGTTGCTTTCGTCGATGTAATTCATTTCCCGCTCTTGCTATATCTTGTCTCAACCTTTTTATCTTAGCTTACAGCTTGCGTTCTCTTCTATTTCCACCCTCTACTTTTCTGGCCCTTCTTTGGCTTGCTTCTTTTGGTTTCTCTCCCATCGTATACGCAGCAGCTTTTCCATGGCATGTACCATATTGGTAATCTCGGGTATGGAATCAGCATTTAGAAGGTACAAAACCAAAATTTTATTTTATTTTTCCTGGGTCTCAGCATCAAGCCTTACCTTTGGCAGTTTTTCTCTCGCTCCATATGAAGTGCCATAGAATGATTCAACTGTTCCAATTCCGCATTGAAAAATCGTTCAAGTTCTTTATCCTTCTCCGTCAATTCCACTTCTATCTGCACCTCTACCTGTACATCTAGCTCATCCCTATTAGCCTCTGTCATATTCAGCTTTATCTCATCGTTTCTTACAATCGGTTCATCAGCATTGTGTTCAACTGCTTTTTCATTCCTCATCACAATTTCGGCTCTCTGGATCTTCTTTCATTGTGTCACCAGTATTAGGTTTCTTAACTCTAGGTATTTCTTGAATCGAGCAGCGTTATCTTGTAATTTCTGCCAACTTGCCGATTGATATTCAGGGTATTTGATATCCCATCTATATTTTACACTTTTCTTAAATCCTCTGCCATTTGTACGTTCCTCTTAATCTAGTATCACCAACACAATTTTCATCTCTGTTGTCCATTCTAAGCTTGTTTAAGTGTCATCGGTTTGGGGTATTTCCACTTTGGCTTGATTGTCAACTGGGCTTCCCCATCCTTTCTTTTTGAATCTCTTTGCATTGTCGATCAGGTTTTGAGATGCATCTGATCGGTATTCGGCATCCAACCGTTGTTTGACTCTTCTCGTGAATCCTCTTTCTCTTCTTCGTTCTACAGTGGCGATTTGAACTATTCTGTGCTTCTGTTCTTCTGTCCATTCGCTTCTGTTCAAGATACGAACCATGATTTCGTTGTCATGATTTCCTCTGTTTTCAGCACAATCTGGCACCACTGTATCATCAGCAACACCATGTAATTGGTTTGGTTGAATTTGATTGTAATCTAAGTCTTCCATATAAAATTTTGATCTACGCACGGGTATAAGTAGTCCATCCAGTGTTTCCCGGCTTTCTAGATAAGGCTTTGATATTGACAGGGGCGCCATTTCTGCCAGGTTCGGCGATTGGCGACCTCAGTGGCAGCGGCCAGTCACCCTTAGCGGCACGCTAGTTTCGGGTTGCGGGTATAATGTTCGTGTAACCTCCACTAGATGACTTGCCAACCACGGCTATAGAGTATCATCCACCCTTCCAATTGTTCGTGTAGTTTCCACTAGGCAGACTGTCTTTCCAGACTAAAGAGCTCTGCCTGCCCTAGTTTTGGAATCAGAGATTTTCCTTCTCCTAGAACAACTACTTGATCAACGTTAATGAGCTTGTTCTACCTGGAGCACTGGTTATTTGAAGGCGCCATATACTCTCCTTTTGCCCCTTCTCCTGTTAGCTCCAAGTAGTTCCTCCACGTGAAGGACAGGAGTTGGACTTAGGCTAACGAAGGCTGTATTTTCCGCTAACCATTTGGGACATTTTGCAGGTATCGTACGCTCATCTTCTTCAACCATTCCTGTGTTAGTAGTCTTTTGAAACCTTATTATTATTATTATTATTATTATTAATGTGGGTATTCAATTTCACGGCAAAGCCGGTTTTAAGGTTGGGATCTGGTCTTTTCCAAAGACCTGAGGTATCCAGACCTTCACTTTCGTCTCTTTTCTACTCCTTTCTCTCCAGTACCTTTCGCAGGACGTGTACTGTTCCAACAGAGCTGACTTTTGAATACTTTCAAAAGATAAATCGACTCCGAGCATGGCTAGAAAAGATGTCAGTCGCTCTGTAATTGTCCCCAGTGTACCGATGATGATCAGAACAACAGCTGTCTTCACTTTCCACAGCCTAGAGAGCTCTTGGGACAGCTCTTGGTACTTCTCTATCTTTTCATCTTCCTTTGCCAGCGTTCTTACATCTCCGGGGACGGCAATGTCAATAATGATGCACTCATTGAGTTTCTTCCTTACCACTATAATGTCAGGTTTTCTCGCTTCTATTTGCTTATCGACGTAGACATTAAAGTCCCACAGAACCTTCACATCTTCTTTTTTAACAACCTTTTCTGCCCTGTGGTAGTACCACGCCTTAGTGTGAGGTAGTCCGTGCAGCAGAGGCTCCAATGCACTGCGCCTGCAACTTTGTCATGCGTTGCCTTGTATTTAGTTTGGGCCAGTTTGCTATATTCGCTGATGATATGCGAAACAGTCTCATTCCTGGTCTTACACATTCTACACAAACCTGACTCTCTGCTATACTCGATTTTTGCTTTTCTATAGTTGGTATTCAATGCTTGGTCCTGGGCTGCAACGACTACGCTCTCTGTCTGTTGCTTCAAACTCCCTCTCTTAAGCCATTGCCAACTTTTCTGAGCCGAAAATTCTTTTGTCTGTCTCACATGCTCTCCATACATAAACTTGCTATGCCATCCTTCTTTGCGTTTCTCTCTCTGTTTCTTCCTGCATATTTTCCTCTTATCTTCAATCTACCTCCTGGAGTACTCCTATATTGTCGTCATGATATTCGCGTTCTTGCCATTTACGTATGTAATCAGGCTCTGATCTTCGTACCTAACTGTTTCTAGGATGCTCATCAGGCCTCTCCCGTTATTCTCTCTTCGCACATAAAGGCGGTCCACATCCCCCCTTGGGTGCAATGCCCCATAGGCATGCAGTAACTTTCTTGTTCTTCGGTCCATGTTCCCCAGTTTCTGCTGGTTCTAGTCTTTAATTCCTCCTCCATATCTGACTAATGATGCAGCCCAAGTGTTGTTTGCTTCAATCAGGTTTCCAGAATTCAGTTTAGACTTCAAGGTCTTACGTAGCCGTCTTTGTCTTTAGTAATCTGTTTCTATTCTGCCTTTCATGTCCTTGTGCTTGATGTTATTAAGCTCTAACATTCCCAGGTATTTTTAGCAATTGTTTGAATCAAGTGGTGATGTACTCTTCTGATTCTTTAGAACGGTGTCATTGTTCTGACTGTCCAACTTGAGTACCAAGATGGCACACTTGTCTATTCCGAACTGCATCCCAATGTCTTCACTGAATATTCGTACTGTGTTCATTAGTGTTTCAATATCTTTGATTTGCCAAATAGGTTTAGATCGTCCATGTAGATGAGATGATTGATCTTTGTTTTGTTCTTAAAAATATATCCAAGTGGTGTCTTCCTCAGTATTGACGTCTGTGGTTTCATCGCTATTACGAAGAGAAATGGTGAGAGACTGTCACCATGAAATATTCCTCTACTGACCTTAACTTCTCCGAGCTCTTCTCCTTTGCATTCTAGAACTGTCCTCCAGGTTTGCATACTATTCGTCATGAACTTTCTTATCTTTGAGTCTATTTTGTACATCGCCAGGCATTCTTCAATCCACGAGCGAGGCTCCATATTATACACTTTCTTGTAGCCGATCCACTCCATCGCTAAATTGGTCAAGAGTGCTTTACTGTCTTTCATCACGGCATTGTAAATAATAAGTTGTTCCTTTGCTCCTCTTCCTCCTCTACTGCATCCCTTCTGCTCCCATGGTTTATTATTATTATTATTATTATTATTATTATTATTATTATTAACAAAAATACTAATATTATTTTCTCTTGGATTAACTAACAATACAATGTCCATCCTATATATCAAATTTCAAGATACTATTGAAAATCATAAAGTCAGCCATTATCATCCAATCCTGCTCACGGTACCTTATGAATATGAAGTAATAATCCCACCATTTTACTACCCTTAGCTTTACATAAGACACCTCAAGTCAATAGTCCCGATAACACTTTTCTAATTTTTGATTCACTTTCCTAAAGTACTGTCTTTTGGATTTCTCTTAATAACGCTTGAGTTTCTTTTTCATTATCAAACTCAATGATTTTTTGAATGTCCGTTTTCAATTCTTTCATTCCTCCACCGAGACATCCAACAACTATTGGAACCACTTTTACGTTATAATCTTCCTGACTTTCACCTATCTAAAAATATAATTGTTCGCATTTTTAATCTTTTCTTCTCGTTTAGTGCATCTGTTCATTTCGCTTGGCCATGCCATATCGACCAGCAAAATTATTTTCTTCTCTCCACCTTCTAAAGGTAAGATTTGGTCTCCAAGCGGTGCAGTTCGTTCTCATTCGGTGTTTCCAATCCCAATACAGTTTCTTGCCTTCATTCTCTATGACTTTACCTTTTTCCTATCTCTCCTTCTGCATTGTGTTCAACATCAAGCACTACTGGCATTTCAGGTAAGTTGACGTCGTCATGTAGGTATACATCAAGCTCAGGTTCAGATTGTGCTACATCATTATCCTGATCTACATCTTCAATGTTAACAACTAAGTCAGTTTCTGTCTCCTTTTCTGAAACACTTCCTTTAGTCATTTCAATCTCCACCTCGGATAGCAGCTTATTTTCCCGTATGGATCTAGCCTGATCGCATAAATTCTGTTCATTGATCTCAAATAAACCTATTTCCTTCCTAACACAATACACCTTCATTCACTGGATCACTTAGAAAGTAGCACTCAGTTACAGCTGCATTCAATTCTTTGTTCTACTTTCTATTAGCAGTAGTATGATGACGACTGGGTCCCCGCTGCTGATCAGAGGAGCGCCTGCCGGGCAAGAGAACTTATCAAGTTGTTCCAGCCTCATTCATGCCGTTATTTGCATTAATTTGA
>RDPX01000703.1:78745-99752 GCA_003991215.1 Morbakka virulenta | reverse complement strand
AGTAGTAATAGTAGTAATAGTAGTAATAGTGGTAATAGTAGTAGTAGTAATAGTAGTAATAGTGGTAATAGTAGTAATAGCAGTAAGAGTAGTAATAGTAGTAGTAGTAGTAGTGGTGGTGGTGGTGGTGGTAGCAGTACTCTTGAAACCATTCCATCAAAGGTATTTGCATCCTGTCTGAGTCACTCTATATTTGAATACCTGAGGGATAATAACTTTGTTGAACATCAAATTCAAAAAGGCTTCATTTCTAGGATCTTGAGTACTTTAGAACACACTGCAGTAATAGCACAGGTAATAAACAAGGTTCTCACTAATCAACACTCCATAGTCATTACTCTTTTAGACCTAAAAATGCTTTTGGTGAAGCTCAGCACAACTTAATAACATCTGTTCTAGATCACCATCACATGCCTGTAATTGCCACTCTTAGCTCTATTATTAATTCCAAAAATCAATTTGGACTCAACTTCTACAGTGTCAAACTGTCACCTGTAACACTCAGAAGTTGCCACCAAATGAAAATATCTAAACATTGCAGAAAAATACAAGCAAAAGTACAACTATACAACATTCTTCTTCTTCCTTTTGGTTTCACTCATTTGAATGGGGTTGCCACAGTGGATTCTCTTTTGCCAGAATTTACACTGATATCTGTGGATTCTTATCACCATGCATTATAACTGGACATGCCTTGTGACAAGATCTGCTCTTAGTTACTCCACAAAAACAGTTATACATTCTTAAATTGACAGTGGGGTATGAAACAAACCTGGACAAAAATGCTTCCAGCAAATATGAACAATATTGTTCTTTGATTCCTGATTTACATTCCAGCTTTTTGAAAGTTAACCTCAGAAATGTCTCAATTAGCTCTTCAGATTTATCCGGTCAATCTTGTATTATTTTCAGTGAAATGTGCAATTTGAACATCAACAACACACACACAAGCACTTTCTTTCCACCAAACTTACCAATACAATCATTCACACTACATACTATATATTCTGTTGTAGAAACCAACTGTGGACAAAGCCTGAGCTATTGTTGTTTTAATAATATGTGAATATTAGCCAATTCTATCGTGTTGATTTTTATACTCAGTTGGTGCTAGAAATGGGCATCCAGAAACTAGAAGGTTGATTATTTCATTATGTTAATTGCAAATTCAACATGATGGCTTCATACCATTTTTAATGCATCTGCCTCATAGTTGCAGACTGGAAAATATTGGTTCAGTCTCACTTTTGAGACCTGAAGAATCTAACTGAATATGAGTCAAACATTTACTTATATCCTTATCACTAGCTCTAGAGGGATATTTACCATGTCAGGCTTTGCTCTCCCAATGTTCAGTTGGAAGTTGGAAGAAAGCCAGCAAACTTTGGAAGATTCTTTACCTTTTTTGCCTTTCAAGTTGGATTTTCTCTACAAATTCATTAGACAGACTATCACTGGCAAAAATAATCAGACTTTTCTCAAGTTCAAAACCATCTTTGGCAACAGAAAATAACTTTTTCTTTTGCTTGTGTTTGTGTACTAACTTAAGCATCCAGTCTCTGGTGTTTTCAAGATACACACTAAGTCCAGTAGATGATGTGATGAGTGCCATTTCAAGTTGTACCATACCCCTACCTCCTTCTTTCTAGGGTCAATACAAATGATCAACATCCAATTTGGGGTGATGCATTCATAAATAGCTAAAAGTTCTCAGGCTTTGATACCAGCTTTCTTAATTTCTGCTAATGACCATTTCAAAATATTAAACCTGTTGATAACTACTGGTATGGCCAAGGAATTTATTGCATCTATCCTATTCCTTGCATTCAATTCACTTTTCAGGATTGCTCTGACCCTTCTTTAGCATTCTTTTTGTATCTTCTTCCTCGTTGCAGAATGATGGATCCCATCACCCTCTAATATTCTCATATATTTGTATCTTTCCTCAGGATCTAACTCTTTAATGATGGTTTCATGATTAATCCTTATGTTGGATGTCTTTACAATCTTATCTTGGGTGAATGCAGCTCTTTTTCATATCTCCAAGCCTTAACACCATAGGTATATCATCACTAAATTGCAGAAGAATAGAAAGTAGGCTCTCAAGTTGCAAATCATTCTTACCAAATAACTCTGAATCATCCATATACAATAAATGACTGGTACAATTTTGTCAGGCACCTGGTGTCTGCTTTTAAGATTATTCAGTACCTTGCTTAGGGGAAATAGAGCAATACAGAATAGAATGGGTGATAGATAATCACCCTGAAACATACCACACTTTATGTTGATATCATCTGCATTAATATTATCATTTTCAACATTAAGAATTCATGTTGTTTTCCAACTTTCAATGTTGTGTGACAAAAAGCCTTCAATGACTGGTAAGATATAGTAGATTTCAAGGCATTTCTCAATCCAGCTATGTGGAATGCTGCCAAAACCTTTCTTTTAGTCAATCCAAGCAATCAACCAATTTTTATGCCTGTTATTACAATCCTTGACGATCATTTTATTGATTAAAAGTTGGTCCTTACATCCATACGAGGCATCTTTAACAAACTTTTTGCTCTTCATAAAAAATAACATTAGTGGTGAGAAATGAGTAAGGGTATTCAATAAGAATTTTACACATAGTTGTAAGACACATAATGGGTCTGTAGCTTTGTGATGATCTGTTTCATCAGATTTTGGTTGCAGATAAGTTATGCCATTTACAAGCCAAGATGAGATATGTTGTAGATTAAGAATTACATGGTTAAAGAGAGAAGTGACAGTATGATGGAAAGAAGGCAATGCATTATGCCAAAAGTTTGGTATATTATCTTTCCTAGGTCACTTCCATTTACTGGACTTTACTGGGTTTACAGAAGGCAAGTTGTAAGTCCATAAGAGATACTTCATGCAATTGCTACTCCTGTATGTCCTTGGCAGCTTCAGATTCTTCTTCAATCCATGTGGCATTAAAGTTATGCATTTTGGGGTCCAACCAGATGTTCTCCCAGAACAGTTAAGTTTCTTGCTTTGTGTGATGCTTAGTTGATGAAATATTTGTTTTGCCTATAGAGTAATACAAGTTCTAGGGGTGGTTTTTAAACATAGTATTGTCCTTGTAGAATGGTCTCCTTTTATCAAAGCATCTGATTCTAGCTGGTTTTGCATGAATAATTTGTTTAATTTTTTCTATCATTTCATTCAAATCATTTACTGCAGTGATACCATATTTAGCTTTTAACTTTCTGATATTTGAATGTTCTATTGGTCTCTCATTGATTTTAATAGTTTTGAGAATTTAAAAATCTGATCACAACATATTGAGCATTCTTTTCCTAGACCAAGTCACTTTAGAATTACTTCTAAAGAAACAATCCATGACAGTTTTCTTTTCTTCAAATGATAATTTCTTTCTGATCATTCTAGCAGTAGCGTGAAGATGGCCAGGCCACACTGCTGAGCCATGGGATTCCTGCCAGGTGAGAGAGTTTCACATGAATTCCCACCCTCATTAACACCATTGTTCAATTATCCATTACTTAAAATTTCACTCATAATGAGGATAGTTGTAAAAGGGTGGTGCAACCATTGGTGCTTTTATTGAGACACCATCTCTAGGTAGGTTGCCAACAATAACTAAAGTGTACCTCCCCACATGCATGAGGCAGACTTTACCCTGCCAGGTGAATACATGGTATTTCAGGGTCTTGGGATAATTATTAATATCTATTTTTCTTAAATAAGTGCTTTTGCTTGAGAACTTGATAGCACTGGGTTATTATTAATAACCTATGGTACCAAGCTGTTTGTGCATGTATGCTTTCTAGGTGTTTCTTTTTTTATGTTTGAAGGTATTAAAACATGTATAAAAATTGCATAAATTTCAAGGTCTTTATATTTTCTGAGCTTTTCAAATTCTTTTGCACATATGTTGTCATCAGATGGTATACTCATATCAATCATTTTACATGTCTTACTCAACTTGTCCTAAATAACAATGCCCAGCCGATTAGCTTGTATGGTTCTGTCAGTTCTTATCAGGGAGCCCCATAGAATAGTCATGCTTGGCTTATCAAGAATAGGTAAAGGTTTATGCTCATACCACTTGTCCATTTTTTTGGTGTCATGGTGGTTACAGATTTTCCAATTTACATATTGGTTGACACAATTGACTGACATGGAGACTAATATATCTGACTAAAAGTGGCCTACTGCAATTCTTTAAAGACTGTAACTGCCATGTTTTAAGCTAGATCATTGGATTCTCAGTCCATTGACTAGTCCACTGCACTACCAATAGGTCCAATGAAATAGTAGCCCTTGAAGACCTTCAAACCCATCATTTTCCCACAATGGTAGAACAGTGCAATTATTTTTTGTTTCAGCATTTCACCTTCATCAGAGCCATGCTGTGTATAATATAATCAATTTTGGATGGATATTCTTCAACTGTTTCCATCCAGCTTTTGAGTTGATATCTGGAAGGCACAGGTTAAAAAAGTTTATCATACCCTTGTTTCTGTCTGCAAGTATATGACCTAGTAATAGTATAGACCTACACTTAACCACTTTTAATCCCACACACACATAAAAAAGAATTTCATTCTCACCTTTTAACTTATTGACATTTTCAATATGGCTTCTAAGAGCCACTTGGTACTGTTCATCAGCTTCTTCAAGGTCCTTTACAAGTGATTTAAGAATTGAGTCTTTCCTGTCAACAATCCTTTCAAAAGTCTGACTCAGTATTTCAATATCTTTTTGTAGTTCCTGGGACTTGGCTACATAAAAAATTAACACAAAAAAATTAAATAAAAAATTCAGGATGTTTTTCCAACTTGCAAATAAGTTATAAATATTATGTAGTTTAACTTCTTGTTTGCTTTGTGTGTGTGTGTGTGTATGTCTCTCTCTCTCTCTCTCTCTCTCTCTCTCTCTATATATATATATATATATATATATATATATATATATATATATATATTAACAAATGAATATGAAATGTCATCAGCAACAGTGCTCTACCACATCAATTGTATACAGTTGAGGATTGTGAAAAACATGAAACTCTGAGTACTGTAAAGTTAGAGTTTTTGTTACTGGTATAGATGTAATTATATAGATTTATAAGTGATTGATATACATATATAATATATATATATATATCACTTTTTTAGTATTCTTTATTTAAGGTAGCATGGATTTGATGTTGTTTTATTGATGGTTCTTGTCTGAAAGTTGCAAACTTGTGCAATTTTTTCCCATCTAAACTCACACAGTTCTTCCTGAAAAACTTACCCTGTGTCTTTTATGATCTTTCACTTTGGCAACTTTAAACTTGAAATTTCTAAACATACTGGCCCATTTGTTGTTCAGGATTTTATCTGAAAAACTAAACTATTTGATATGCATTTCTCACTTTAAATCACCACAATATAAATAAAATAAATAATAGATAATTAAATTTAAAAAATGAGCAGCCAAGGGAAAAATTATTTACTTTGTAATAGAAAATGTGTCGTGTTACAGTTCGTTATACATGGACTCCACGGTAGATCTGCTTTAGTAGTTGTATTATGTCTCAAAAACAGGATGCTGCTTTATCTGGAATTGTTAATTCAAATTTATTTCAAATACATCTGTGATAAATGAAGTTCTAGCTATTTAATGAAGGAGGTTATTAATGAATTAATGTCATATAAAAAATAGGCTCCATTTTTAATGTAATATATCTAATGTATGCACCTGAAGGAATGGATTTGACATGAGTAAATTTCAACCGATTATAATTCAAAAAGAGGGATGTTAATAGGATACTGACTGATACTAACCTATCAGAGGTGTGACGTTAGGTGAGGAACTCACAGACAGATGTGCACTTAGACCAAGGACATGCTGACTTACAAAGAAAACTACTACCTCAGTGAAGTGTGTCGATATATGTTGTGTATAAGAGCTGAAAGGATTCCAAAGATAACAATGAGTACAAACTATTACTTGTCGAGTTGTACCTCTAAAACTTGTAGGTTTATCAATACATATTAGCCATTACCTTTCTTTTATATCAAGCAACATAACAGTAGTTTAATCTGATTTTTCTGGTTGCTGATTTTTGCGTACCTTCCATTAAAAGTCTGGAATTCTACCAATCTACGACAAGGAGAATTGTAACTACACTAACCCTAACCCTAATCGTAACTCTAAAATAAAAGCACTACCATGGCCATTTATTGCAAAAGAATAAGAGTAAGGATACCTTCTCTCATGATTACTCTCCATTGATTTTGAAGTTTATTTAAATTGAATCGGCTGCTCTTTTCTTCCTTTGTAAGTTTATCCTTCAGAAACTGAGTCAACATGTCCTCTTTTTTTCTTTTCATCTCTTCTTCGGCAAGTAACTTTTGTTCCATAAATAATATTCTCTGTTCTTCTGTCATTTTACCTCCCTTTCCCTTCTTTCCTTTCTTTTTCTCAGCCATGTTTTAAAGGTTAATGCGTTTTATTTCAGGCAATCAATTCTTCTCTTTTCTGATGCAAAGAAAACAACAATGGAGGATGACAGTTGCAGAAGGATACTTGGTTGCCATAGTGTAATTCAGAATGAGGCAAAGAAAAGATGGTCGAAATAACGACACCATTCAATGAATGCATTCCATGGAAAGCAATTAAGAAAAATTTGGAGACATAATTGGAGACACAGAGTGTCGAATGCTGCGTTATATGAAATGAGTGATGCAATACCAATAAGTAATGAAATCAAGAAAGCCAGATGGAAAACACTGGGACATGTTTTACGGTTGAATGAAAATACACCAGCTCAACAAAGTATGAAATTTTATTTTGAAAATGTTGATAACAGAAAGAAGTTTAGAGGTAGGCCTAGAACTACTCTCCCTGTGGTGATAGAGAAGGATATTAAAATTGCTAATGAATTGAATCCTGAGCTTATGAATGTTAAAACCTTGAACTGTGTATATGATCTCGAATGTCTGAAAATGTTATCTCAGGATAGAAATAGGTGGAAGGACATTGTAGGACTTGTCTGTGAATCTGGGTAAAGCAAAGAGGCGTGGATTGATCTATTAGCTCAATCCACCTCCCTTTAAGCTGGACACCCCTTATATATATATATATATATATATATATATATATATTTGGATTTAAATTTTCTATCTGAGCCTATGGTATATAAATGAATGAACTGGGCAATAGATGTCCACACTGAACGTGTGGAACATGTCCTAGTGAGCAAGTGAGTACTGAATGAATATCAGGGATAAATTTGATAAAGATATTCTTACCCCATAGGGCAAAAATGACACTGCTGACATGCATGCCACTTAATGATTGACAATGCTTTCAGTTCCATCATGAAAACCGAAAATGCTTCAGTGAAACTGATGCAGGAAGACATTTAATGTCATTTTCAATTTACCTTGATCTCCTTCCTGAATTTTTCTTCCCTTCTGAGCAAGTTTTTACTTCAGTGAACAAATTGTTTATTTAGTGATTTTTTTTTTAGTTTGCTTAGTAATCTGTACCAGAAGGGTCATATTTGATTATTAAATTTTAATTTCAGCTCTCTAAAGTGGCTTCTTCTTCTTTTCAGCAGTCTTCGCGGCTCACATTCAATTTCTCAAATGCTGCTGCTTCTACCGCCACGTAAATGTATTTTGTGAGAGTTTTCCAAGTATTTCTATCAGATGCAATATGTTTCAATGTTTCCAGATCATTCAACGACTTTAATTCATTCAATTCAGGAAATGTTTGTGATATCGATTCGCTGTGGGATTTCGCAGTTATGATATCATTGTCTAATGATGTTGGTAATGTAATCTTTTGTCTTCCACGAAACTTGTTCGATTCAGAAGGCGAAAAGTAGTATTTCATTGCCATCTGTGCAGGTGTATTTTCTGGCAGCCGGAGTATGTGACCAAAAAGTCTCCATCGCGCTGATATGATGTCCAAGATGATAGGTTTTTCCTTCGTAACTTCGTACAGTTTCTTGCTTTTGATGATAGCAGGATAGACAACATTGAGAACATTTCGAAGTTGTTGTCTGTAAAAAGCGTTCATGCTTTCTTCGTCACTTTTCGTCAAACCCCATGTTCCGCTGTTGTAAAGCAGAATCGATTTAACCACAGCTTTATAAACACGAATCTTCAGTTCGATGGGTATCTTGCTTTTGTTGAACCAGAGACTTTTCAATTTTTGTAGACTGGTTGTGGCGAGAATTTTTCTGTTTAACAGGTCTTCTTGTGTCCCTAATTTCGAACCCAACTTTTTTGCATGTCGCCAACTTTCATCACCTTCGCATGTGCTGGGAATACGTTTTAATGTCGTGTGTTCTGTCTTATCTTCATTTACCATTAGGTTATCAGCAGCTAAAGTATCTTTAATTATCCTATCGAACCTTTTCTTTTCTACGATGTCATCAGTAATGTGATCAAAGTCATCAGCGTATATAATTTCACTGAAGGGTATTCGTGATGTACTTGATTTCGTGTACGAGTGTTCATTCCATATAGCGTTATCGTGTTGGTGTAGTATACTTCTAACAGTTCTCAGTGAGTTTTCAAAGTAGATATTGAACAAAATACCACTGATCCCATCACCCTGTGGACTTCCAATATTGCTAATAAATGGAATCGGGGAAACATCTTTCATCTTTATCTCGAGTGTGGTGTGTGCTAGAAGGAGTCGCAACATTCGATGTTCATCACTATCAACTATGTTTTCAAGAATCGTTAGCAGTTTCTCTCGATATATGGTGTCGAAAGCCGAGCTCATATCTATTCCTGTGATGAATATTTTCTCCTGATACTTTTCAATTCTCGCGACCAGCCATCTATGTGACCACACGGCATCAGATGTACTACGTTTTGGTCTGTACGCACTTTGACTGGGAGATAAGTAATCGTCCACTTTATCTTTGATTCGATTCCTAGCAATATTCGACATTGTCTTTCGTATTGTTGGAAGCAGAATTACGGGTCGTAAATTTTTAGGAGGGCCTTTGGGCTTCTTCGGTTTTGGAAGAGCATTTAGCATTCCACGTCCAAACTCGATGTCTTCTTTGGTTTCAAAGCATTCATTCAATACATCTGTGATGACTTCTTTCGCTTTGGTTGGGGCGTACTTAAGCAGTTCAGCTGGTATATTATCAAAGCCAGATGCTCGATTGTTATTCAATATACTGATGTTTTTATCTACTTCCTCTAGAGTAATCTTCTTATCAAGGGGTTTCTTTTCGTCAATGAAAGGTTCAATTTTCTTTATATTTGGTTTATTGAAATGGTTTTCAAAATGTTTATGTACTATGTTATATATTTCAGGTGGTGATGTTACGTTCTTCCCTTCCTTATCGTGTATAAAAAGGTTTTCTCGAGGTTTCATATTAAGCATTTTCACTGCTTGGAATGTCTTCCTGCAATCTTTCGCATTGTTGATTTCTTCAAGTTTCCTCTCTATTTCTTTGGTTTCAATTTCTTTGAGTTTTTCTTTGAGTTGTCTCATCAGATTGTTTCTATGTATCTTGAGTTGTTCAATCTTGTGTACATCTTTACTGTTGTTAATTTCGAGTCTAATTTTCTTTTGTTCATTCGACATTTTTTCGACTTCTGAATTGTACTTGTGACCATGTGTATGTTTCACTTTTGGCTTCGGAATAATTTCGTTCGCTGTTTCTAGAAGTATTTGCTTCAGGGTGTTCCATTTTTGTTGTGTTCCTTCTTGTTGTTTGGTGTTATCTAACTTTTCTGCAACAGTAGATTGATATCGCTCACGAGTTTCAGGTTCTAGGTACAATTTATTTGTTTCGAATTTTTGAGATTTCTCTGTATTTCTCCTTGGTTTATATATTTTGTAGGCTTCGATGGATGTTTTACAAACAACTAGTCGATGGTCACTGGATGTTGTTGTACCGCTATACGATCTTGCATCCTTCAGTATGTGTTTGTGTTTTTGCTGTAGGATGATGTAATCAATCTGGGAATAACTGGAAATGATTTTATTCTTGTCAGTATTTAGATGGTGATTTTCCCAGGTAGTGATGTGTCGTACAGGATGTTGAAACGCTGTATTCGTAATAAACAGTCTATTAATGTTACAATAGTCTACTAGTTGTTGTCCGTTATTATTCCGTTTCCCACTTCCATATCGACCAGTGCACTCTTCTTTTCCTCTGCCTACGCGACTATTAAAATCACCACAAATAAGAAAAAGTAAGCTTTTGTTCTTGTATTTATCAAGAAGTTTGGATATTTCGTTGTATACTTGTTCGGATTCCCTTGGGTTTTTAGATGTAATTTCTGTTGTTGGTGCGTAAACGTTCACTATGGTGATCAATCCTCGTTCATCTTTTCGAGAGAGCTGGAGTTTATTTTTCTGCTTATTGATCAGCTTTGACGAGAAATATTTCACCTTCGAGAGTTTGATTTTTAATTCGTCTGTCTGCGTGCTTTCGTACTTACTAAACTTCGTCTGTAGCTGGAGTACCGAGATTCGATCTGAAATTCTCCAACATTTATAAATATTATTCCTCCACTTCTGTGAAACTGCAAAACCTGTTCCGTAATGTTGTTTTTGTTGTGTTCCAAAACAAATAACCCTTGCGTGTTCAAAGTCAATGTCTATGTCACTTTTCAATTTTGTTTCTTGGAGACAACAAACATCTATTTTGTAATCGCGAATATCTTTTGAAACGTCCTGTTGTTTACTTTCGTTACACAATCCTCTTACGTTAAAAGTTCCGATGTTAAAATCTTGGTTTTTTATTGATGTTATACTCTCATATGTTCCATTGGGCGTTAGACGAGGCTACGTGCGTTGTTTTAATGTTGTTATGTGTGATGTAGAGTTCTTCGAAGCTGATAGTTCGTCAATCTTTCAATCTTGCCCAGGAGGACAAATCTTCTCACTCCGCCATCATAATCATCACGTCAGGTGGCTGGAAATATGTTTTTTGCACTTTGTGGTGGATAAAATTTAACAGGTGTACAAGGCTGTACTGAATAGTATATATGCAAATTTTGACTGTTTAATGAAGTCCGGGTCTCTTCGCTCGCTCGGACTAATAAATTGGAACATATCTTTAAAAGTAACTTAAATCTACAAATCAAGATCAGAAACTTAAATACTTTCATATCTAACATCTTTCTGTACAACAGTGAACTATGGACACTAACAAAAAAGAAGAACATAAGATTGGTGGTTTCCAGAGGCAGCTACTTAAAAGGCTGGTGAACATTAAATGCTCCAAGAACATCAACAACAAAGACCTCTATGAACTCACAAACACAAATGAATGGAGTACTCAAATCAGAAGAGGGAGATTAAGATGACTTTGCCACTTAATACTTATGCCAGAATAAACACTTGCCAAACTGGCACTCAGAGAATTCTTGCGACCAGTCATAAAACCACTAGACAGAACCAAAACCACCTGGTTCAATACTATATCACATGACCTTGCAGATATAGGAATTAACTTCAATGAGGCAGAAAAGGTAGCTCAGGATAGAAACTACTGGAGAAAACTGACAGCAAGAAGAGCCCTGCCTACCATAACTGTGAGAAGCGCAGAATCACAACAAATGATGTAAAGCACAACACAGAGAGAGAGAGAGAGAGAGAGAGAGAGAGAAAGAGAGCGAGAGAGACAGAGAGAGACAGAGAGAGATCTTCGCCTTTGGTACCAAAAGGAAGTTGGTGAATGCCTTCAAGCTATACAGAAACCATAAATAAAATGGAAAAAGTTACATTAACCCTTAAAAAATTCAGAAAAGTTAATTGGTTATGTGAAGCAAAAGAAAGGAAGCAATCAAGTATGCAGTCGCAACAATGAGTCACTATATTCAATCGTCCGAGAAAATTAAGATTTGAGAATTACTTATTACAACGACGAAAGTACCATTCGAAACAGTACTGATAGAAACCGAATCCTCAAAAATATCAAAAATGAAATTAAAAAAATCCACAAAAATAACTTGATGGCATAACGTACCAAACACACATAGCTAATGACAGTGTACAGTGGCTTAAGGCACTGTAATACCTTAGAAAACCAAGAAAATAGGAATAGTGCAGGTACACAATCAAAATGGCAAACCTACTATTAAGAAAAATAACATGTATCAACATGTCAATCAACATTTCGATGCACAATTCTGCAAATCTGTCATAGAACTGTGCTCAAAAGTATACATCGTAGGCATAGATATGAGCTCTTTATTTGATAATAACGACAGGTAGTCTCTCCTGAATGGGAATGAAATGAAGATTTAACTGAATATGAGATGAAACATTTTGAACTACTTAGTCAAATTTCTATTTCTATCATAAACCTGAGACAGTATAAATCAATATTGGATCCTCTCAAGAAGAAGCCATCAGTGGTTGTTTTTTTAATTTGGCGCTGGAAAAAAAAATTATGTTAAAGAAGAGGTAAATAAAATCAAACCATCCATTAAACACTCATACTCTAGAATCACGACATCGCCATAGGAAATGGAATACGCAGATAACATTGATTTCATTACTGAAAGTTGGAGTGAGAAAGAATCCATCTAAGGTATTGTTAAAAACACCCTTCCAAAACACAGCCTTCTTGTGAATGATGACAAGACTGAGAAGACAACTATTCAAAGAATGAAAAGTAAAGATGAGGAACGATGGAGAAAAGTTAGTAAGCTTGGGAATTTTTTTGGTGACTTAGAAGATACCAAACAGGATACAATTGTATAATGCAGCAAGGTCACAAATGGACAAACGATGGTTTAGAATAAATACATCATTCCAGCATAAAATCAAGATATATATAAATGAACCATCAAATCTGTACTACTGTATTGCTGTTGTACATAGGTTCTCATTAAACAAGAGCCTTAAACTATCAAAAGAGCCCAGAGAAATCACTTACGAAAAGTATGCCAAAGTTACCAAATAAACGATCATCAAGTTTTTTAGAGAAACAGCAAATTTGCCATCAGTAACACCTTGATGAAATATAGATGGACCCTTTTTGGACATATTCTGAGGCTACCATATCAATCTTCTGCTCCAGAAGCTATGACGTATTTTTCCAGGCATCTGAAAATAATTAGCTTCCTGGCTCAAGAAAGACAATATGTATCAAGAAAACAGCAGCAAACAAAATCTGTTTTCCTGTAAAAGAGTTTGAAACTGCAGAAGGTTTGAAAACTTTGAGAAATCAACAGATAAAAAATTCTTTGGAAAAAAATCAATTTCATTTCTTTGTGATGCAGCAAATGTCAAGTAACTCAAACTTGAAAGTCATTATGGTCCAGAAAAGGAGAAGAAGATCAGATTCTTAATTCTTCACCTCACTCAGGATACTGTATAATTTGATTATGAAATACAAGTAAATAGGTGAGTACGTGAAAGTCCTGAATGTTTCTGAACAAGCCAGGATGACAAAATCAAATACAAATCGTTTACAACATGGGTTACAAAAGAGCATTTTGTTACTTAGAGAAAGCTTACATTGGATCTTTTGGTAAATTTTGAAAAAAGGACAGAGTTGCATTTCACATTTTTGACATTTCCCAACATTTTTTGACACCTCTGCTTGTCAGTACCGTTCTCAAACTTACTGTCACAAGACTAGTGGTTTTCCATTTGGTTTTTAAGATGCTTTTCATGTAAGTCTTAAAGTTTTCGAGAAGAGAAGGGTTTTATATCCGTGACTACTTATTTAGTGTTTTTTCACAAAACAGAACAGGAATAAAAAAAACTCCCAAAGTGGTTTCGATTTCACATTCTAGTGTTCAAGAGACTCATGTTCTGACGATTGACCTACCCCGATTTATATGAAAGTGAGCAACTAATATTGTTATCAGAATCAAATATCATAACTTGCTTCATAAACAGCACTTTGTCAGCTAATTATTCGTTAATTAACATTGTAAGGAGCTATTATTGTAAAAAGACTAATGTGACAGGTTTTTCCTATCCAGACAAATACTTTGGCTAAAATTTTAAGATTCCAATTTTCAAGGCTTTTTGTCAAAACTGTACTTTACAATTTGGACCGCAATAAGACTTTTTAATTACTTCGTTTGCTTTGCGAATAATACTTTCAGAGTTTGGGTGATTACTCCCTGTTAATATAACTTTGTAGCAGGCAACAGGAAGTCAAAATGGGCCCCCGAAATATCATTTCGCTCCGTCCCTATACCATCTGCCTGAGGTTACTTGATTCATTCAACAAAGATCTATTTTGGACTATTTCCAATATGATTTTAAGGATTATTTTTCAATATTTCTCAAACTCTTTTGAAGCTGTGCTTGATTCTTTATTTACTGCTGGAATTATTACCACCTTCATTATTTCCCATGCTTCAGAATCTCCTTCCTCAAATGGTGGTAATTTTTCATTAGCTTAAGTTCTTTTTACTTCTACATTGTATCTTCTGAGGTAGCCAAGTTCAAAATTTAAATCCTCTTCTTCACTTTTGTCAACAAAGCACCAAATCAGTATTTTAGCTTCAATATTATGATTGCATCCATTGTTTGTATCCAACAGGTGTTAAACATCTCTGTTTTCAACAACTCTTTGAAGCATGTGTTTTTAATACTACACTTTCCAGGCCTGCCTTAAAGTTTCTCTGTGTATGAATTCCCCCACTTTTGCGTGGCGTCGCTTTACAATTTTCGTCTATTTTATCCAGCGATGTTGATGGTTCGAAGGCTAGCATCTTTCTCCTCTAAATAACACAATGGTATAAGTTGCCTGCCTTTGGAATAGTTTTCATATTCCCAAAAATGTATGAATTTATTTAGTTATTTACTTTTTTATTTAATTATTTATTTACTTATTATCGAATATTTATACATGATCAGCCATTCAAAAATAAATTGTTCACGTGACGCATTGAACAATTTCGGTTTCCGAATGAATCCTGTTCTTAATACAAGAAAGTAAAAGTTTTTAATAAAGATAAAAGATTGAAAAATAAAAAATGCTATTATTACCATTACTACTATTATTATTACTTTTACTACTATTACTACTACTACTATTACTACTATTACTACTACTATTACTACTATTACTACTATTACTACTATTACTATTACTATTACTACTATTACAACTATTACTACTACTATTACTACTATTACTACTATTACTACTATTACTTCAGCATATNATGTACTTATTTTCCTTGCAGGCTCTTATTATTACTCCTTTAATTCGCCTCAGCATTCTTATCTTAGTAGTGTCCGATATCCTCTCTTCTTTCTTTCGACAGTCCATAGCTTGTAGCTGTATCTCAGAACAGGTCTCAAAATGGTTTTGTAGATTTTGGCCTTGAGTTTTTCAAACATGCTTTGCTCTCCCATTGCATTATTTACTTCTTTACATATGTTCCATTTGTTGATGATATCCTTCCTGGGGTTGACATTTATCATTCACCTTTTTTACTAAGTACCTCATTAAGCTGTTTTTATTTATGTATTTGCTTCAGTTTTATCTCATTGTTTTCTACGATGTTAAACACTGACCTTTCTCTTTTGCTGATCATTACTTTGGGGTTTTTTTTCTGTGTCCACTTTATGACCTGGGCTTCTCAAGTATTTGTGCTACATTAACAGTTCTTGTCCACGCTGTCTTGTAATGATCAAATCAGCAGCAAACGTCAATTCCCAAATGACGTTACCTGTGAAGCTCTCTGGCGACAGGCATGGGCGATATGCTCACGAATACCGCTTGGCAAACGGCGCCTACCTGTGCCCTGGCTGTGGCCATTCTAGGTAGGAATTTCTACCAGGTGCTAGAGTGCTTGTGAGTAAAACCAGCGGGGCATACTAATAGCTCTCACCTATCGTGTAAATTAAGACATTGAAAAGAAAAGACCTTAGTGTTGATTCCTGGTATAGACCAACCTGAATGATAAATGATTCTATTGATTTGGAAGACGTTCCCACAACCGTCAAAAGATTGGCGTGTATTGCGCTGACCAGTCTTATAAATCACCCTGAAACCCTTTTCGTTCAGAACATTCATACAACAATTGATTTTGGATACGTTACCAGGACTTTTCCAAATCAATGAAAGTGTTTCTTCCTCTTCTATATCCAAATTGAAAGTCATCCATCTCAGCCTGATTCCTTGGTATCTGGACTAGAACCCTTTTTACGATCTTCAGTGTTTGGGTTACACTTCCAGAGTGATGATACCAACTCTTCTACAAGTGCTATTTCACAACGTCAGCATTATGTCAACCGACAATTTTGAAAATCCTCTTCGCTGTACCCTCCTTCATTTTTGTCTTGGATTCCTTTACTAATTTCCTTGTAAATATTTTCATTTTCCAGTTACTTGACCCTTTCTACATTGAGCAGCTGCTTGAAATCTTAAAATCTTTCATTTATCTTTTTTGGAACTTTTTTCCCTTTATCAAAATCTTTATCACTATCCTTCATCGCTACAATCCCTTTAGTATCTTTTTCAGTCTCTTCTCCCTGCTTTGCAATTTTGTAAGTGGTTCACTCTCCTTCTGATGTTACAAGGTGATCTTACCACTCCTCCGCGTCTTATTCATCGCTAGTCCGACTATTCTGTTAGTATCATGTTGACCCCCTTGTATTCCATTCTTCTCTGATCTTTTTTCCTTTAGACTCGGTTAAAGTTCTACTTTCAAGCACCATTTTTTTCATTTCTCTATGAACTGCTTTGCTTTTCCTACAGGTCTCTTCTGTCACCTCTTTTGCTGTTAACCCAATATTTTATAATATATTATTTGCTGATATGCTCTTTTTTATGCTTGTAAGGCACTTTCTATTCATATTCATGTAAAGTTCCTTGACCTTTGAGCTTCCATATCCTGACATGCGCTCAAATGTTGATTTTTCACAGGAGAAGTATTTGAGAATTTTATTTTTATACACACTTACTAATCTTGCGTCTTGTCTTGTTCTCCTGGTAGAACTTTGTAGTTTACAACTTGTCTTAATTCTTTCTTCCATTCTATCATTTAATCAAAACTTATAAAATTTAGGTAAATACCACCGAGGCCAATTATATTTGTGATTTCCTGAAGAAACATGAGCCTGTTTAGATGTAAATAAATGAGATAAAATGAACAATACTTATAAAAAATGTCAGGATACTATAGAATACTATAGAAAAAAAGGGGAAAAAAATGAGCAATTTTTAAGACTCATTAAAAGCGTATTAAACAAACTGACAATACCTGTTGTCAATTCCAGGCCTGATATTCTAAATTAGAAGCTTACAAAATTTCAAACTGTGGAAAGAAAAACTAGAAAGCTCATGAAATCTTACAATTTGCTCCAGTCTTAAGCAGATGTAAAAATTTTCTGTTTGCCATGGACCAAAAAATGGTAGAAGAATAACAGAAATCAAGCTATTCTATAAAACTCCAATTATTTGAGTAGAAAGTAACTGAAATAGAAATGGCTGGATGCAGTAATTAATTTACAGCATCCAGCCATTTTTAGAAGTATATTTTAATCAAAAGCATGCTGAAACTGTATATTCCCTCCAACCAAACAGACATCTAAAAATACGTGTGGCTTTTTTTCGGTAATATCTGATTCGATTTAACATTTAACAAACGTTTGCGATATTTTCCGGTATATTCTTTAATGTATCCGTTTTCTATTTTTCTAAAATCTTTTTTTTCACTTGGGGTATTTAAAATTAATTCAGTCTTTAGTTTATTGTCTTTATGTATTAAAACCTAGCTATATTTGTTTGATAAGTACCATTTAAAGCGAGTTGCTAGTTTTTCGCATGTCGACGCTACATAAACCGTCTTGTTGTGAAAACTTACTTTGTATATCTTTCTATTCTTATGTTGCCTATTGAATCTAGTATTTATTAATTCTAACACTGGTAATTATGTGTTAAAATATTTATTTATTTTAAATCTTCGTTGTTTACTTGCAAGTAATCAAATTTGGTAGTTCTGCTTAAAGCTGTGTACTGTTGTTTTTTTTATATCCATCTTATCGAAATCAGATATTTTTTTCAATCTGCTTTTGACATTTTCGATAACTTTGTTTTTAAAAGATAGTACAATAGGATGGATAGCATCTTTTACAGTCTTACAGGGTTTAATCATTTTACCAGATCCAGCTTGACCTTTATAAATACACCCTTTACCACTTTCAATATGATAGTCTCATACATCCACGCTCTCTCTGTAATGTTCTTCAAAATAAATTAATTTAATATCTGTTATACATGCATTGAATTTAATGTCTTTCTTATTTCTAAATAATTTTTTCGGCTACTGATATATATTCAGTCTGCTTTGTAACCATTTATTACACTATCTTTACCATAGCATGCTTTTATTAGTTGCAAGCATTTGAGAATTGTTTCTGAAAGAACCGATCTGTTAATACTTGTATGATCAGAGAAATTTCAATCAATTTTTTGTTCTCTTATCAGATTTAATATGTTGTGGTTATCGACTGTGATGCTTTAGCCTTCTGCCATTGCTGACATCCAACAGCAGCTAGCAGTTTTATAATAAGTCCAAGTGAAACCATCATTTGCTTTGCTGTATTTCAGTCCAAGTTCTTCAATATCGCTATTCGCTTCCTTCTTTGCTTCACTCTCTGGAGATTTACCAAGATATATTTTATGTACTCACTGAATATGTCTGGTTTGAGTGCCTTTTTAGACAATATTTTGTATTTTCTTTATGATGTACTCATATTAAAAGTGTCGACTAGGTAGGATATAAGGGTAGACGAATATAAACCTGCTTCTATTTTATCTGGTGTCCCGTAATTATTTAGAATGGTCTCCATTCTGTCTCAGATTATTTTTGCAGTTAAAATATTCGATAACATCATGGATTGTATACAGTCGTTTATGAAGTGTACACTTTCCCATCCAACCTCTCTTAAATATTTTATTTTTTTCAATGAAGCATTCAAAGGTGAAAGGGAAGAGAAGTAGAGGAAGGCAAAGGCTCCGCTGGAAGGATGTTGTTGTAAGAGACAGGAAGAGCGTTGGGGCAAGAAATGGAATGTGGCAAGATAGAATAGAGTGGAGAAGGACGTGTCGAGCGGCTGATCCGACATAACCTTGGACCAAGGCCGAAAGGAGAAGAAGAATATTTAAACCAATTCAAAGTTTGTGTTGTGGGTTACCAGCTGATTCACTTTTTTTAATTTTACGTAAAGTGCGGCTTCAAACTTCGTAACTTTACTGAGACGGTTTTCATTCGTACTGAACTGTGTTTGGTGTAATAGTACGTTTGTTCCAATTTAGGCAGCATATCAAGATACTGTGTATTTACTTGGGTAGCGAACTGGTTTCACATCTTGGTGTTAATTGTTCTGTTCCATCGTTCCACCGCTGAGGATTTCTCCTGATTCTCGGTTGAGTACATCTGTATATTTTGTTTTCCTAACAGGTATTTCAAATGTTTGTTTTAAAACTAGTTACAATTGTCGGCCCAAGGTACATAGGAATTCTACCTTCTTTAAAGATGGTTTTGAATGCTCCTAATACAGTTACAGTTTCAGTTAAACAGTCCATCCATATTTGCTGAATACGTCAATTACCATGAAAAGATGTTATAGACTTTATTCCATTTCAAAAACTGTTGCACATCAACTTAGTCAGCCGTCCAAATCTCTTCTAATGCATTAACAATTATACGCCGTCGCGTAAAATTTTATTTTATAACCACATGCAAGTCATTAGCTAGTCTTTCTTGCAAGTCTTTTTCTTTCCTCAGTGGAATTTTCCGGTTTTTTTTAAATACCCACTGCTAACAATCATTTTACTTTCATCAATCCCTGTACAGCTGTTGCTCCCCATGGTCTTTCATTAAATGGAATTCCAGACATGCTTTATATCATTCTGCCATTTGCCTTATGTTTATCTTGCAAATTCTTTGAATTACTATCATTGATATCATGACTACAACAAATCTCTTCAAGTTTATTGATAGGTTCGCGGTAAGATGCATTATTTGACGATAGTCTGTCTTTTAGCTTAGTTCTGCCACCGCAGCCGTTGTAATTTGAAAACTAGGTGTGCCCCTGCATGTCATCTAATTAATTTTATAAATACACCATGACTTAGTCTTACAAATTAAACGTGTTGACTTGAGCATTAATTTACCATTCTTGGAGGTCTCGTAACTTCTATTGAAATTACTAGTTTGCTTTTTACATTTCATACAGTAGCCAATAGTCATATACACATTAGTTAGATATTTTTATCAGTTTTTTATGATGTTTGCTTAGGTTAATCAAGATAAACAAATGAATATAATTCTTTCACTTCTTTATTATATTGTTTATTAATTAGGTTTAATTCCCTACAAACCATACTTGTTTTATTTTGAGAGGAAAAATCATATATACCAAATGAAAACCTAATATCCTAATATCCTTATCAGTCTGGTAAAACAAATTGGATGAAGATGAAAATATGTAATATTTATGTCACCCTTGTATGGAATAGTTCATAATTGGTGTTTTACCTTTTGCACGGATGAAATTGTTAAATATCACATTTATTTGACCATCTTTTCTTATTTCATTGACTGGGATAATTTTGTTATTATTATAGTCCATAACTTCATATTCAAATTTCGCAGACATTGGTTTTAATCTATCTGGCAAGTATTTATACTTTCCTTGCTCTAAGTTTTTTGCATACAAATAAATTTTGTTAAAATACCAACAAGGCTTTAAGATATAGTTAAGCAGAATATTTGTTTTTCTACAAGCTGAGGAAGAAGCTGTGAGCATTCTAAAATTTTTATTTGACATACATTTTTCTAAACACTTAAGATTGTTCTTTTATTTACTTAAAATATTTTCATAGTTATGAAACTTCGTACATTATAGATGGATTGATGGATGGATGGATGGATAGATGGATGGATGGATGGATGGATGGATGGATGCATGGATGCATGCATGGATGGATTGATGGATGGATTGATGGATGGATGGATGGATGGATGGATGGATGGATGGATTGATGGAT
>RDPX01000703.1:15000-28610 GCA_003991215.1 Morbakka virulenta | reverse complement strand
TAACTGAAATACAAATAGAAACTGCTTACTTATTCTTCCTGCATTATGAATATTATTATGGGCTTTATATGAGTAAAGTTTAGTTAATTCTTTAACATTCAAGCATATCTAGGTCCCAAATTATGGAATAGGTTACTGTCACACATTAAATTAAGTTCAAATACTAACTCTTATAAGCACAACATCAAAAAAATATTCTTTGAAAAGAAGGAAGAGAGCGATATCTATGTGTATTACTAAATATTCTATTTTCTTTATAGCACGGGTATTGGTATTGTTTCCATTGGGTAATCATAGATTGTTATAGATATAGGGCTACTCAATGTCTGTTTCCTGTTATATGTTACATATCCATTTATGTTACAAGGGGCCATAATGAAAATAAGGTCTTCGTGATCTGTATTATGCTACCCCTGCCACAGTTTCTGTAGATTACCGTCCCACCTGTTTGTTTTGTTCTTTTTTGTTTCTGTTTACTCTTATTTTTTAACTATTTTGGATAACATTATGTATTAGGTTTTTAACATTTACCTTTGAACATTTTTATTTTTTGTTAGTGGCGAATAAATACATACATACATACATACATACAAGCACAATAAAAACAATTAAAAATACTAACAATAAAAATATAAAAATGTAAAACATTAAAATAAATATAGAAAGAAACTAAATCTAATTTTGGGGTGAATGACAAAGAAGAAACCAGATCATGAAGTGTACTGAACAGATGTGTAGTTTTCACCTCTGTCAAAGTTGACAAAATTTGGCTAATTATTCTGATACTTGATTTTTATACCGATTAGCAGATACTTGCTATATAAATTTTCAGTTTTTCTAAACTGATTTATACCACTATTGTGAACATTTCTTTTCTGGCATGAGCTGACATCAATGTTAACATTGGTAAGTTAAAACAGTAATAGTAGTATGTTTCTATCAAGTTTCACCATTTAATGTTTATTAACCCACACTTTGTTTTGAGTAAATTAATAAACAGCTCAACAGCTGATGTATACATGTGATCAGAATTTTCAACTGACCAAGATATTTGAACTGTAGATCCATATATTTTTACAATAAAAAATTACAGTATGAAAATAAAAGGGTTTTGAATGAGTCACTCCAGTTTTTACATGATACCTAAATCAGTGAGATAAATTTTAAGCTTTTGCTGAACACTGAAAACTTCCTTTAAAACTTTCCAAGCTAAAACAAAATAACAGGTGTGTATTAATATTAAACAACTAAATGCTGATGGTCACTGCATTAGCAATGTACTATACCTTCAGCTGGTAATTTAGATTTTCTTTTAGTTGTTTATTTGGATTGGATAATGCCACCCAAAGAGAAAAAAAAATATTTAAACTGGTTAGTGTTTCTGGATTTCTTAATTCAGAGTATTCCAACCATAAAAACATATCCAGTGTTTGTAACAGCCACTTGCTCCATTTGTATTATTAACTACCAAGACAATGAACTCCTCCATATTCAAATTTCCTACTGACATTCAGCAACTTGTGATTAAAATGAATATGAAACACTTTTTGACATCACAATCTTCTAAAAATATTAAGAATTCTGTAATGAGTCTGCTCCTTGTACTACAGAAAAAGAATTAAAAAGACATATATCTAGTGGTCAAGAAAGCCAACACCTGGTGAAGGTGCAACATTGGTGATTAATGTGGAAGAATCATTACTTTTCTGTCAACAGAATATTGATTGTCAGAATGGCCAACTGTTAGGAAATGTGATAGTGGAAGAAATGTGAGAGAATAAAACCCCTAAAGAAAAGCAGAGAAAGTGAATATCTGTATTAAAATATATAGAGTATTAAGTAGTTAACCAGAAACCAGAGAAAAAAGAAAATAAATCTATGAAAGGTAACCAAAAATGTAAAGGAAAATGGAAAAAACAAGTAAGAAACTTTGGGAAATGAAGAATAAATTTCCAGATTTTCAGAATATGATTTCAAAATTAGAAAGGAATAGCACAATAAATAAACTTCACCATCTGAAATTAAAACAGTTTTGCACCAAGAGTCAAGTGAAAATGAGGTTTCACTTGACTCTGTTCATAGACAGCCAACAAAAGAGGAAGTGAACCCAATTCAGGGAAAGATGTGTACAAGGAGACTAGCCTGTGTGTGGCTTGCTGTATGTTTAAATTGATGAGGCAATGTGTAAAAAGTGCTTGGAGAAGAGAAAAATTGAGGGAAGAAAACACCATCATTGTAGAGTGTTTGACCACCATTTGAAGGTGCAATCATCAAACTAGATAAGCTGGTCAAGGTAGAATGAAAACAAACATGGAGGAAAGTCAAAAGCACACTAAGAAGGGGTGTAGAAAGTAGGAGAAATTATAAATATAGGACAAAAGAACAGCAAAGCAAATTGTTTAGAGACCAAGAAGAGGTGAGCACAACCTAACAGAAACCAAACTCATAAAACCACGATGAACACACTTACTTACTTTCTCTGTTTAGCACCTTCTTTTCCCATAGCTATGGGGTTTGATGGTGTACGAGACTCTTTGACCTGTCTCTATCCATTACATTTTCCTCTGGTACCTACCCGTCTCGTATTCTCCTCAACACAAGAAATAGAAATACAGAAAATGGTGTGAATGGCACCATTCTCCATGTATAGGGTAGGTCCTTGCCTGGTACTGAGATTTTGGGTGACCAGGCAAGCACGGGTCACCATCCTGTGACTGGCAAGTCGTGGAAAAGATTTTCAAGGGAAGATAATGTCAAGATCAAGCAGTGTTATTTTCTCAGTGAACCCAACAACAGTGGATATAGAAAGCGAATGCTAATAGCATAGAGAGTGCGGTGAGAGTTTGAAATTATAGAACACAGAATGGAAGATCAAGTAAAAAGCATCTTGATGAGAAACTAGTTTACACAACAAGAACTGGAGCAAATTGAGAGAAAGGTACACATACAACCAACAGAAGACTCTCGGGGGGAGGAGCCAGAAAAACGTACGTGTGCCTTTGCTTCAACTAACTTTGCGTGCCGATCCAGATGTGACCAGGATAGCTCCAGTTACTTCTAAGCACACTTCCATTGACCAAAACTATTCCTTGTCCTTCACATCCATATTATAATACAGAAGGCACTGACATTCAAAAATAAGGCTTAAGAAAGCAGTACGTTCAATGTGAACCAGAAAAATCACAGGAAAAAAAATACAGAAAAAAGGTTCTTACTTTCTTTTGATGCGCTTTGATTTCTTCTCCACTTTTATTAATACGGCCATTGACACCGATTCGACTTGATCTTATGTGTACATGGTGACGTTCACTATTCAGTGACGTTTTTCTAAAACTTGAGATTCTGTCAGTGCCACCAGATCTTTTTCGATTACCATCTGCATGAACTAAATGAAGCAATGGGCCTCCTTTGCTGTTCATGGTATGTTCATCATTTTGATAGGGTTTAGCAGTGACCTGAGTCTTAGAAAGGTACAAAATCAGTGTTAAAATGTAAGAAATGATGCCTCGGTACTTGCGCTGCTGCATGCAAGTGAATTGACCGCTTTACACAGCTCTAAGCACTGTGTACACGATTCATGGGATAAGCAAATAAAAAGATCTCCACCTATCCACCTTATCACTTAACTTCAACTTCCTAAAGGAAGTGCAAGACTTTCACTGTTCAAATGATGTCAAAGGAAGTGCTTTCTTCCATCATCTTCGGCACAATTGACCGACATCTTTTCAAACAAATATTGCAAAACAAACACAAGGAGGTCTGGGGAGAAGCAGACAGAAACCAAGAAATGAAGCGGAAAATATATATATTTCTGTGTAAGGGGTGTCCATTATATAATTATATATATGTATATATATATATATATATATATATACATATATAATATATAAGGGGTGTCCAGCTTAGAGCGAGGTGGATTGAGCTAAAAGATCAATCCACGGCTCTGGTACAAATTACTAAGCAAACTAAAAACAATCACTAAATAAATAATTTTTTCACTGAAGTAAAAACTTGCTCAGAAGGGAAGAAAAATTCAGCAAGGAGATCAAGATAGATTGAAAATGACATTAAATGTCTTCCTGCATCAGTTTCACTGAAGCATTTTCGGTTTTCATGATGGAACTGAAAGCACTGTCAATTATTAAGTGGCATGCATGTCAGCAGTGTCATTTTTGCCCTATGGGGTAAGAATATCTTTATCAAATTTATCCCTGATATTCATTCAGTACTCACTTGCTCACTAGGACATGTTCCACACGTTCAGTGTGGACATCTATTGCCCAGTTTATTCATTTATATACCATAGGCTCAGATAGAAAATTTAAATCCAAATATATATATATATATATATATATATATATATATATATATATATATATAAGGGGTGTCCAGCTTAAAGGGAGGTGGATTGAGCTAATAGATCAATCCAAGGCTCTTCGCTTTACCCAGATTCACAGACAAGTCCTACATTTTCATACATTCGAGGTCATATACACAGTTCAAGGTTTTAACATTCATAAGCTCAGGATTCAATTCATTAGCAATTTTAATATCCTTTTCTATCACCACAGGGAGAGTAGTTCTAGGCCTACCTCTAAACTTCTTTCTGTTGTCAACATTTTCAAAATAAAATTTCATACTTTGTTGAGCTGGTGTATTTTCATTCAACCGTAAAACATGTCCCAGTGTTTTTCATCTGGCTTTTTTTGATTTCATTACTTATTGGTATTGCATCACTCATTTCATATAACGCAGCATTCGACACTCTGTGTCTAAAATGCAAGACATACGGATCGCCCCTCCAGGACCCTCCGTAGGAAGGTCCTTCCTCCTGGGTTTGTCATCAGCCAAAGCTCAAGCACCTCAAGATGACCTGTCCTGTGTGGTTGGGCCCTATAGCTGTAGACCCGACCAAGGAGAGACCAGAGCTCTACACTTGATCTTAGCCAAAAGGCCGAAAAGAGAATCATTAATATATACTATGGTCTTATCTAAACAGAAAAGATAGAGTTAGTGTCACAAATTCTCAAAAGTGTTTTGTGTACTATATCTACGACAGTCACCACATAATTGTGAGTTCGTGCCGTTTGTACTCGTCCTTGGTGTTTCACTGAGGACGCTCCTCCTTCTGCCACAGGGCTTCCAACGTAAACAAAAATCTTTCACTACGTGTACAACTCGCCAAGATCTCCACATTTTCCAAGGATACATCATTGATTACATTGCATTTTCTAAGATGCTTCCCTTACTGGTTTTGATGGCTTCCTGTGTTCAGAAAAACGCACATCTAAACATCGGCATGACGCACCAATGTAGCACAATTGACATTGTGAACATTTGATTCGGTATACGATGTGATTCCGAACACGTTTATCTACAGCAGGTTTTAGAGATGGCATAACCGTTTTCAGCTTCCGCAGTGTGAGCACTGGTTGACATGGAGCACCCACCTTATATAAAGCTCTGCAATAGTCCTCAGTGACTTGCCCACGATATTCCAAGAAAATGAGACATTTCCGAGGAAGTTCATTCGTGGAAAGACATCCAAAACTATCTGAAAAGACAAAAACAGCTCTGGGACAATTGTGCCTGTATAATTTTAATAAATCAAACAAAATTATTTTACCAATTTCAACAAAATACATCTTTAACGTTGCTGTGTAAATAGGTAAGGGAAGAAATACGTAATATAAGTAATTAGTAGTCGAACATGCAACTCAGAAATTTTACATTGGAGTTGAGTTATTTACACACTGGGGAAAGGTTGAGTGGAATTTCTGTGTTTAAAAATCCCAGCTTAGGCAGAAAATGGCTCATCAAGTTACCCAGGAAGATAACAGGATGATTACCTAAGACAGCAGGATGATACTTCATGCCGGCAGTGCACTGTGACTAACAGAGGTCCACTCAATGCAGGAAAATATAATATTTTACAGAATAGTTGGAAGACCCACATTTGCCGTTTAAAGTTATTATTGTTATTACTATCATTTCAATTATTATTATTATCATCATCATTATCATTATCATTTCCTTTCGGTCTCGTGGTGTGGTCTAAAAACTTCTTAACACCGGGTATAATAAATTTCATCTTCCACATTCTAGCCACTTCTATTTGAAGGTCTTTATATTTCCTAAGCTTTTTGAATTACTTAGTTGATAAATGACAGTCGGCTGTTACACGTTTTACTCAATATATCCTTGATAGCATTATCTGGCTTGTTAGCCTGTTAGTTCCTATTGGAAAAGCCCATAGTAGAGTCACTTTAGGTGGATCAATAATTGGTAATAGTTTATGTTTATACCACTTTTCAAATGTTTCGATTTCACAGTGGTTGCAAATGTTCCAGTGTATGCTTTGCTTTTCACCGTTACGAACAATATTTGCCTGATAATTCATAGTAAAAAAGGTTTGATTTTGAACAATGACAACAAACCATTGTGTCTCCGCCTTCAAACCAACACTTCGCAAACAATGATGGGTGGGAACAAAGTTTATTATTATTATTATTATTATTATTATTATTATTATTATTATTATTATTATTGTCTTAGTTTATAGCATTTGCACAGGCCGTTCTCAGTGCCTCTTTATTCCTCTCCGGCTAGCATCGTCATATTGTATATTGTTATTGATCGGTCGACGTCTATCATAGTCTACTTCAATATTTTTGTAACTATAAGGAACGTGTATAATCCTTGTTCTCATATACTATTAAGATATATTAAATTACAAATCCTCTTCAATAATCAAAATCATTATTACAGGTACCTTGTAGAGTTTTAATATTCCACCACATCCATCTTATTGTAAATCTCACTTTTTTAATAATTCTGATGTTAATATTATTATTAAATACTCTCTGAGCTATAACTGAATATGGATACGGTGGCTATTTTCCATGAGCACTAAAATGGTATAAAACATCACTCTGTATCCCAGAAACAAGAGATTGGCTCAGTAAGTTGCAATGTATAAATAGGCTATCATTGCTCCTTGTTTATATCAGGAACCTCCTAATTGTAACTAAATGTTCGTATACTATTTATATCAAGGCCTATTAAATCAGTATAATTTCCAGTAGAAAGATGTAATTAATATATCTTATTAAACTGAATATATGAATATCCAGTGCAACAACGTAATTAGGGCTAGGAGACCTCATTTGGTATTGGTAGAGAAAAAGACGAAGTCATGCATAATCATTGATGTTGCGGTTCCAGGAGATAATAGGGTGCATGGCAAAGAAAATGAGAAAGTTGAAAATTACCAAAACCTAAAGAGAGAATTGATAAGGCTCTGGTCGTTGAGAAAAGCGCTAGATGTACGAGTTGTAATAGGTGCTATGGGATGCGTAAGCAAAGGTTTCAATGGATGAATGGAAAAACTAGATATTGAAGTAGGTGTTGGGGTGGTACAAAAAACTGCCTGGGAACAGCCAGGATACTTCGAAAAGTCTTGGAGATATAAGGTGAAAGAAACCTATTGGTGTAAGATCAGAAGTGTCAATCGTTTAAAGAGCATGAAATGTGTAATCGTTGAATGGAATACAAGGTTTGCTTTAGTTAATTTCAGTTCCTTTGGATCTTTACCATCTGGTGACACTTTATTAGTTGAGCTGGTCTATTGTAGTAGATTTTTTGAGCTAGCAATAACCAAGTGGCAACGACTGAAAGAATAAAAAGAAACTCATGTCAAACATGTTTGTTACATATGGATTACCAATATCAAGACGCACAGATTCTGTACTGGCCCACAATTTCGTCAGTGAAGAATTCATAAGATTCTTGGATTTCTTTAGTCAACAACTCGGCTGTGCCCCAAACAAATGGAAAACTAGAAGCCCAAAAGAGATCCATTTCCCAAACACCCAGTGTTGATCAAGCTGAAAGGAGTGTCTAAAGTCTTCTCTTAATGATCATTTGTTGGTTTATCGCAGCGCAATTCATACTACGACAAGTGTGAGTACTGCAAAATTATAACACCGTAGACATACCCGACAAAACTATCAAAGATTCAGACAAATTGTTTTGACAGGAATATATATGTACGTGCCGGTGACCCTGAACATAATCAAATAAAGAAAGATTATGCAGACAAGAGAAGAAATGCACGGTAGTGCGAAACAGAACCTGGAGAAGAATATCTTATTAAACTCTCAAATCAAAATAAATTGTCTACAAATTCGGGATTAAAACCAGTCAATGTTGTTTAAAGAGATAACAATGTAGTTACAGATGAATCAAACGAACGGATTCAGTATGCAACGAACACACACACACACACACTTGTAGAAGTATGTTCAAAATGACCCGTTTGAGATCTCTGAAAGTCCTACGATAACAAGTAACACCTTGACACCATGAATATAACATTAAAAGATACACTGAAAGTGAATTAAGAGCAGGGGCAATCTCAAGTATTCCTTCCAAATTTAATAACTTTGCTCTGTGAATAAAGGACAGAATGATTCCTTTTACAAAGACTGTTGTTTTTCTCATTAGGTAGTCCACCTTAATAGAATTGTATTGCTCTGTTGGTTGCGATAAATGTTATTGTTTCAGAAAAAACAACTCAAAAACTCAAACGGTATAAGACATGTAGAATAAAGGCCGAATACAAAACTTGTAAAAAAGCTAATACTCGTTTTCTTATGTGGTCTTGTGTTTGGTCTAGAACCAGTTAGTTTAGCTGTAATAGCCAATTGTGATACAAAAAACTACGTTAGGAACAACAGATATTATGTTAACATAAGGTTTTAGGTCTTTTATAGTAGGCACAGCCTTGGAATGGTGACGAGTCACACCAAAAACGTCATGAAAATCATTTCAAAATTGCAGTTTTAACGACAAAATATTAAACATTTAGCAATGTGAACAGGATTTATTTCGAAAGTCAGATTTGTAAAACCAGAGCGAGAAATCCTCATTATTTGTATAAGTTTAAACGATCCAACGAACATGTACATTTATCTGAAACGACCTTACCTCACCTCACCTATCCCTTGACCGCTGCGATCATAGGGGCTCGTCGCGTGACACAGCATGCACCAGGGCTCGCCACTTCTTCCGGCCCTTTGCCAGCAGCCTTAGCTCATGTATATTTTTCCCAGTCCATCTTGTTATGTCATCCTTCCACATCGCTCTGGGTCTTCCTCTCGGTCTTATGCCTTCTATCATTCCTTGAAATATGGTGTTCGGCAAACTATTGCTCCTTGCTATATGCCCAAACCATTGTAATTTGTGCTTTTCTACCATTTCTGTGAAGTGTTCGATTAGGCCTACGTGACACTTTACTTCCTCCATTACCGACTCGTTTGTCCTATGCGCTGTATATGGGATTCGGAGTAGGCGTCTGTAACATCGCAGTTCATGGCTTCTTATTTTCTTCTCTATTTGTGGTGTCAAGGTCCAACTTTCGCACCCATATAGAAAACAAGAAAGAACCATGCTTCTCATGAATCGTATCTTTGTCTTCAGGCTGATTGCTTTACTTTTCCATATTGTCTTGTGTTGCGTTAGAGAATTGATAGAACGGGCGATCCTTACTTCGAGCTCCTTGGTGGACTTTCCGTCTGATGTCATCGTACAGCCCAGGTACTTGAAAGCATTCACAACTTCTAATTTTTCTGAATTCAACTTCACTATCGGTTCATTCTTGTTGTTATTGTTAAATACCGTTATTTTGCTCTTTTCGGCGCTTATTAACATTCCTACCTCTTTTGCAGCTCTATCAACACGGTCTGAGAGTATTTGCAATTCTTCTGCGGTACCTGCCAGTAATGCGATATCGTCCGCGAAGCGCAGATTATCGACGTGCTTTCCTCCGACTTTTATAGTGCCTTCGAAATCTTCCAGTGCTGCTGTCATTATTTGTTCTAGGTGGACATTGAATAGACTGGGTGACAGTAGGCAGCCTTGTCTTACGCCGACGGTTGGTCTGAAAGGCAAGCTGTGTTGACCTTCAATTGCAATGACACTTTCAGCTTGAGAATATAACTCAGCAACTAGGTGTACTATGTCTTGAGGGATGCCGTTCTTTGACATTGTGTTCCACAGTGCTTGGTGCCAAACTCTATCGAAAGCTTTCTTAAAGTCGATAAAATTGACAAAAACTGCTAGGCCATGTTCGATTTGTTTTTCTATGAGCACTCGAAGATTGAATATCTGCTCTAAAGTACTGCGTCCTGGGCAGAAACCAGCCTAATCATCGCTAAGGATAGACTCAATTCTTGGCTGCAGTCTGCTAAGTAGTACTTTCAGTAGGACTTTGCTTGGGTGACTAATCAAGCTGATCGTGCGATAATTGGAGCATTCTTTCGCGTTTCCCTTTTTGTGAAGGGGGATCATGATGCTTTGCGCCCATTGTTTCGGCCATTGCTTTGTTCTTAGGATCCGGTTGCAGATCTTTGTGAGTAAAGGAGATACTTCACACATTCCTGCCTGCAGTAATTCACTAAGTATATTATCAATCCCTGGGGATTTGTTGGGCCGCAGTGGTCTTATAGCTGATTCAACTTCTGATTCCAGGATCTCCGGTTCAACTTCTTCATTTGACTGACTGATCCACAGTGCCTCCTCGTTTACACCTAAGTCAGTGCTGTACAAGTCTTCGCAATATTCTCTCCATCTTTCACAGACTTCTTCCTGCTTTGTCAACAATTTCCCTTCTTTGTTGTTAATGACACTTGCTTTTTGACCTACTTTTTTGTCAGTTTCTTTACGGTGTCATATGCTTGTTTTGTGTTGTTTCTTTTAATGCAGTTCTCGATTTCCTCGCATTGCCTGTTGATCCATGCATCTTTGGCCTCTCTCAAAAGTTTTCGCACCTGTTTATTGCTCTGTTTGAATTCTTCTTCTGCTGTTCTGCTGCGATGTCGTTTACTTTTTAGTTTTCGTCGTATATCGCAACCTTTCAGTGCTTCCGCTGTCACCCAAGGATGTCGGACTGGCTTTCGTCTGCCTAACGTTTCCTCTGCAGTTTTGAAGACTGTCTCGGTGAATTTGTCAGTTAGCTCTTGTGGGGCTTCATCTAATAGCAGAAGGGGAGCAAATTTGCCTCCCAGCTGGGCATGAAGTGACTTTAACACTTCGGGATCTTTCAGCCGACCCAAGTCGAATTTTATTCTCATTTCTGGTTGGCTTTGCATCTTTTTCAATTTTAGCTTCATGGTCATCAGAACCAAGTCGTGGTCACTGTGGATACAAGCACCACGATATGTACGGGGTTTAGCAAGGTTGACTGATGATTGGTAGGACTTTGTGATTAAAGAGAAGTCGATCTGGTTGTGGTATAGATTGCGTGGAGAGTGCCATGTGGTCATTCTTGATGGCTTGTGCGGGTATAATGTGTTGGCAATCACCAGGTTGTTTTCTTTGGCAAACTATAATAGTCTGATTCCTCTGCTGTTAGTTTCACCTAGCGCATGTTTTCCAACAGTTCCTTTTCACTCGTCGTAGCTCCCCCCAACTTTTGCATTCCAATCTCCCTGTACTATCAGTATGTCTTTTCTTGGCACCACACTGATGGCTTCTTCTATCTCTTGATAGAATTCTTCGATTTCATCTTCGCTGTGGTCGCTTGTGGGGGCGTAGACTTGGATGATGGTCAAATTGCGAGGCTTGGCACTGATTTGAAGTATTATACATCTGCTTGAAATAGGTTAGCATTCAAGGACTGAAGAATTGATAGCTTTGTTCACTAATATTCCTACTCCTTTCTGATGGTAGTGATCTTCTCCACTATACCAAAGTTTATGACCCTCTTCTGTTGTTTGTTCAGCAATCTTATTCCACCTCGTTTCTGAGAGTCCTAAAATGTGCCAACTGTAGTTTTCCAACTCATACGTTAATTCTTTTAATTTTCCTGTCGCATAGAGTGATCTTACGTTCCAGTGTCCGATTACGATCGTCTGTTTTGCAATGTTAGGTTGCTACCCAGTAGCACACTTAACACCCCTGCCCTGGGGACCAGTAGCAGAGGGCGTGGTCATTGGTGACCCGGATCACGGCCGATCCCGTGTGTGGTTAGAGTTGGTTGTTGCTGTCATCACGCTACAAGTTTCGAAGATCATTATTCCCAGTGGTGCTCATCTCCTCTTCGGGAATGGCTGGCCACTGCTTACTTAGGTGCATAAGCGTGCCCAATCGAGCTATTGCCCCGGATGTCCCAGGCATCCTGCTATCAAGCTAGTGTTTACTACCACTTCAGTCTCTGTGCACTGGAGGCTGCACTAACCCAATTGCCAGAGCGGCAACCCCTCACTACGTTTGATATGCCAGCTGAGACGCAGAGCCGGGATGTGGCCGTTACCGTGCACTGGTAACTACGAGGAGCCAGTAGTGAGAGTTGAGGACAGGGAGAAGGGACCAATGCATCCATCCATCCGAAGATGCAGCTGATGGTTGGCAAAGGTGCTAACCTTCTATGTCCCCCACACATCCTTAGGGAGAGGCAAAACAATTGTAAAGGAACTGAAGTCAAGTAACGTATGTCATGTATTCCACTCAACCATTCCACAGTTCATGTTCTTGAGACAGCGTGCTGAATTCTGAATTATTACAAGAAATAGGATTAATTGGATAGTGGTCAGAAATGTTGCAGAGAAATTAATTTTCTTTCAAACAAAGTTTGTTCCCCAGTAGAAATTTTTGTTGAAAAAATGGCTTATGAACAAGAATTATCCGTCATTTCGCCAGCAGAGTCAATTTATTGGCCAAGAGCTAACTCTGCTTATGTTGTTGTACACATTCCAGTAAAACTGTTACATGATGTTAACAAGGAATCAAAGAAAAAGAATATTGTTTTTATGCACGAGAGGTTTCCTGAGTGTTCTAAGGCTTAAAGATTGTAGTCTGACATTCGCTTCTTCTTTGTTTTGCCTAAGATCAATTGTAAAGCTCTGGTCTCTCCTTGGTAGCGTCTTCACATTTTAGGGCTCATGCAAGAAGTAATAAGTGATCTTGAGATGTTTAACCACCGACTCCAGATCAACCCAAGTGGAAGGGTCCTCTCAATGAAGGTTCCTGGAGGTTGATCCTGGAGGTTGATATTTTATATGAAAATAATCGACGCTTTTCATAAAAGAAATTTCACAACAAATTACATTATTTCTGATTAATCTGATAAATGGTGGCTGGTATTAAGCCTCTTAGAAATGTTTAAGAGCCTGTTTTACCCTCAGGAGCAATCACTGTGGGGTTTGCAGAGAAGAAATACTTTGGTAAAAATATTAGTGGATCTGTTCATGGTCCCACACCCCTGGATTCTGGAGCGCATGAAACTTGTTAAAATTTCAGACAATATAGTACAATTTGTCGAGGGGACAATGAAGAATTGGAAGACTGAACTGACTGTGTGCGGAGAGTCACTTGGAGAAGTTGATATCAGAAGGAGAATATTCCAGGGAGACAGCCTATCGCCTCTATAATTTGTCATCTGCATGATACCTTTGCCACCAGTCCTTAGAAAGATGTCTGCTGGATATACACTAGGGGATGCGAAGATAAATAACCTGTTTTTTATGGATGACCTAAAATTATTCGCAAGAAGTGAAAAGGAAGTTAATAGTCTTGTCTCTACAGTACATGCTATCAGCAAGGATATAAAG
>RDPX01000703.1:0-10811 GCA_003991215.1 Morbakka virulenta | reverse complement strand
TTTCCTTCTCAGCAGAGTTTTTCTATCACAAATGTTTTTAATAAAAAGCAAACTTTGAAACAAAGATCATGATCATGAAGCATTTAGGTATTACTCTTCAAGTTTTACTTCCCAAATATTGGCCACCGTGAGTACTCACGTGTGATAATCGACAGCACTATGTAAGACAATGCATTTTAGATAGGGCCTTTATTACTTTGCAGTATATCATTCTTATGCAAATTTACCAGATTTTATTGATTATAAAGGTCATTGACTCTTTCTTTTTTAAAACACGAAAGGTAATCTTAAGAGGAACTAAATTTTGTATTTACAATTTCCAAAGGTTTGACCTTTGGCATAAATCCAGCTCAAAAACAGTTCTCATTCCATACATCGAACATGCCTTAGGTAACCAGTACTTTTTTCTTCCAGCAAGTCCTTTTTACACTTACATAGCAGATCTATCGTTAATGAGGTAAGCTCTTTTTTACGTTTTACCTTAGAATTTATTTCTTATATTTACTTCTACTTTCTGGGAGCTTTCCGGTGCAAGCGAATATCTTATCATCTTTTTTTTTTAAAAAGACGAAGAAAGAAGGAGACTGACTCTCTTTTAGATGGCTATATTTTTGTACTATGCCTTGTTAGTGTATTGTGATTTACTACGAGTAGTTACGAGTAGTACTTACTTAGTTTATGATTATGTACTACTACAATTAATATTATTTCAACTTATTTCAGTACAGGGGAAAAGTTAAGAGATAAGAGGTACTCATATTGCAACCCTATATTTACATTGTAAAACAGATCCTGCTACTAAGAACATTGCAAATTTATGATTGTGGGTTGGAATGGGAAGCTTGAGTTGATTTTATTTCATTGAAACAGAGGGTCATATTGAATTCATTGCAAGGGAAGCTATACTTGTGTCTCTTACAACAAGAAAGATTGAAGGCGAGTCAATTGTTGATAGAGCTCAGTGTTGTGAGGACTTGTATTGTTAGTGGCAAATGTGAGTATTTATAGTGAAAAACCATTACTTTGGGTCTCTGTTTTATGCACTATAATTCTGCATTGTAACCTGTAAAAACGTTGTGATCAGGTACATAATGCATAGTTAATTAGATAGGAACAGTACTTAGTCTCTTGCATTCCACAATGTATGGAGCCAGTTATGGAAATAATTGTTGATGAATTTGTTCATTTAGAATTAAAGTCCTTTTCTTTTTAATGAATTTGTCCTCCAAGGGAAAAACATATCACCAGGTTTTATTTTGCTAACATAACTAAAAACAATTTGTGACACCAGAATGTCGAATAGTTTGTGTTCATTGAAAAAATGTCTGAAGAGAAAAAAAATTGCTTTTTTCATTACTTGTTTATCTGTTGGAAAGGAGAAGACAGGAAACCTTTACGAATAATGCCATCGATAATGTAGATTGACAAATTTTTCCGGTTTGAGAAATTATCGAACAGCGTTGTTACACTTTCTAAACACCTTTTGCTGAAAAAAATGGGTTGGGTATTTCGTAGAAGTGACGATGAACAATTATACCTTCTAGCAGTGCCTGTCTTACTATTTTCAATTTTTTGTTTCATTGGATATTCTAAATAAATACACCGATTTTTCAATTTCACCCAGTTCGTACTATTCATGTTTTTCATCTATTGTCTTCTATCAGGTCTCTTACCGTGCCTTCTTTATAAAAAAGCTTCTCTTTCCAATCCATATGCTTTTAGTTTATGACCAAAAAACTGCAGTTGTCTCTTCCTAATATTTCTCTTCAAATTTTTTTCTCACTCCAGCAGCCATTATGAACACATCCTAATTTGTAATTTTTGCTGTGCGTTGTAATCCTAACAATTTTCTTTAATCTATTTTGTTTCTCAAATCTTTCTTCATTATCCATATCTCTTATCCGTATTACAACTTTGACCACACCAAACACTAGAAAACCCTTATTCTAAGGTTCGTGCTCAGACTGAAGCTCTTCAAAACCTTGTCAGTACCATCAAATGCCTTTTCCCCCAAAATCAGTCCATTTTACAAGTTCATTCTCTGTCTTGTCATGAATGGTACTTCCCAGATACAAAAAACTTAAGCTTGCTTTCTTCCTTACCTCCCCGCTTTCTCTTCACTTTCACTTTCTCTTTACACTTTATTATTGTCATCGTGTTTTTCTTATATATAATTTATTTTTAACCCGACAATGAATTAAAACATATAATTGACATATTAGTACCTTTTTAATGAAGAAAGCCCTATTAAAATATATATTAAAACAAGAGTAAGAAGTTCGATCTAAATGGGTAGCATTGCAAGTATCGAATGGGGAGATCAACTTTGCATTTCATCTAGCGAAACACAAAAATATTCCCGTTCCCTGCTTGTCAAAATACACAAAATAATTGCTAACGTTGTGCAAATAGAACGATCAATCTGAGAAGCCCTGCTGTTGTACATATTCTAGCAAAGTAGAACAGAAGTAGAAATCTTTAATTAACATAGGAACATAGAAATGTGTTTATTAGGATTTACTGTGAGTACATGTGCTACCTAAATATTAAAATCATTAGCTGGCAAAAGATATGGTGGTAATTTAACAGATGTTTGATGCATGGAATGAGAATCTTCATATATAGGTGCATTTCTCACGCACAGCTAAAAATGAATTAATTTTGCTGCTTAAGAGAAACTAAATTACTCATCCTAAAAGGAACTAAATAATAGAGCTTAATATTAACCAAATTTGGTTCCTGTTAAGAATACCTTTCGTGTTTTAAAAAAGAAAGAGTCAATGACCTTTATAATCAATAAAATCTGGTATATTTCCATAAGAATGATATACTGCAAAGTAATAAAAGCCTTTTCTGAAATGCATTGTCTTACTTAGAGCTGTCGTTTATCACATGTTAGTACTCACTGTGGCCAATATTTGGGAAGTAAAAATTTAAGAGTAATACCTAAATGCTTCATGATTATGATCTTTGTTTCTGCTGGGAAGGAAATTAATTTGAATTTCAATATTCAGTTTATTTTTGCTATGAATTTACAAATGAACTAGAAATGTTTTGCATTCAAATCTTGGCTGAACCCTAGTTAGTAAAAGTACTTCATCAGCAATAAAGTGCAAGAGCATTAAAGTTTCTCTTTTACACATTCTGTTTTGATCAATCATTTTAGCCTGATGCCAGTGCCAATTGTTCGTTTCACTCCATGGTGGTAAAATGGTACGGCATTGAAAACTAATTCTTTGGACCTAATAGAATCAGGATTGGAGTTGCAGGACTCCAAAACCGGTGATGTTTAGAGTTGTGCTTCCTCTTTAGTTGATGTAGAGTCCGTGATTAAACATCTCAAGACCACCTTGTCCTGCATGGTTAAGCTCTTAAACTGAAGACGCTATCAAGGAGAGACCAGAGCTTTACACATGATCTTAAAAAAAGGAAGGAGAAGCGAATGTCAGACTGCAATCTTTACTTGCCTTAGAACACTCAGTAAACCTCTTATGCATAAAAACAATTTTTTTTTTTGATTCCTTGTTAACATATTGTAACCGTTTCACACTAGAGTGATCCCTTGATAATAAATGAAAATACGTGCGCAGAATCACGACGTCTGCCTTTAGTGGAATGTGTACAACAACATAAGTAGAGGTAGCTCTTGGCCAACAAACAGATTCTACTGGCAATATGATAGTTAATACTTGTTCATAAGCCATTTACCCTACAATAAATTTCTACTGTGTGATTAAATTGGATAGGAAGAAAGTGAATTTCTCTGCGACATTTCTGACTGGTATCCAACTAATCTTTCTACTAATAATTCAGATTAAGTATTGTCATATCAAAATTTTTTAGCGCCGAGTTACAAAAGCGTTTACATTTTAAAACCAATGCGGTGTGGCACTCATACTAGCTCATCTCGTCTCTATTACTTACTCTTTTCCCAATCAGTGATAAGATACTGCCAAAAATTACAAATAAACTATTGTTTTGACGATGCGATATCGCAGAAACCTTCGGTTAACTATGGAGTCTCCCATTGATCGATACTGCGGCCTCAACTTTTCCTACTACATTTTAATGAAATCCCTAATTTGCTAAATCGCTGCCAAGTCATTCTGTATGGCGATGATACAGTCTTGTATTTTCACCATAGAAACCTACTTGATATTGAAATTGCTATGTTAGCAGACTTTAAAATTCTCTCTGAATGGTTACAAGATAACGAACTAATCTTGAATATGAAAAAAGGAAAAATAGAAGTGATGGTTTTTGTGACTAAAGCAAGGCTAAATAAAGAACAGGAGCCTATTGAAGTAGAATACGACTGGATTAATGTCAACGTGACGAGCAGCTACAAATGCCTGGGAGTTCAACATGACCAATCACTCACGCTGGATGATCACTTCAAATCTTTCTCCAGAAAGGTTTCAACAAGTTTGAGATTACTGAAGCGAATCCTTCCTCTTTTGACAAAAACATCTCAAGTAAGGATTTTCTAAGCGTTTATCGTCCCGTTAATGACATATTGTTTTATTGACTAATGAAAAACTATGGGAGAAATTGAGTTGACACTACGTCTGCCTAAGAAAAACGTTCTCGTAAAATCATCGCTTTATCACGATATTTAATCAATTGAAGTCATGGCTAAGACAAACACTTGCCAAACTGTACGAAAATGCTTAGGTTCTCAGCACCCACTTTTTATGAATTATTTTCAGCATCTCTCTCATGACTATTCAACACAAAAATACTAATACACTGTTACGATTACCTAAAGTCAAACTGGAATTTACGAAAATATCGTTTTTCTTTAATGGTGCAAAAGTTTATAACTCTATTCCTTTTTATCTAAGATGTATTGAAAATATAGACCACTTTTTAAAGGTCTTAAATTATTTTATTGCAAAGCGATTATAATAGTTCTTTTGATATGTACATATGAATAAATAGTTTTTAAAATCTATTTTAAGTTTTCCCTTGTATTCTTAAGATTTTTCGTCAAATTTGAATTTGTCCTTGATACTATTTCGCACCACGCAGGGCAACGAAATTTCTCCTGACCATGGACGAAACTACACCTTTTACAAATATAGAAAATATTGCTTGAAAAGTGCATTTATGTTATTTATTTATTTATGTCAAAGATATCGAAATAAACCGTCGACAAATACCGGAATTAGATGGGTTTTTTTCTCTTGTAAAGGCTTTAAACTTTTCCACCAAAATGTCAGAGGGCTTCACGCAAATCTGGAACTTATCATAGCGATTTTGTTAGAGAAAAACACTGATATATGAATATTAAGTGAACACATACACAACGGACTGATAACTTTCTTGTTTATAACATTCGGGGTTACACCTACGTTGGGAAAAGCAGAAAAAGTGGTAAAGGAATTTGGAGTTGGTATGTATATAGCTAACAAGCACGACTTTATCCGGAAGGACGACTTAGAGGAAGATGGTATTGAAAGTGTTTTTATCGAATTACGAATCAAAAATGGTAAAAAGGTTGTTATTTCCACGTTGTAAAGACCATCAGGTTCATCACTTCATTTTTCTGAAAACTTTGAACTCATGCTGAAAACAAAGTTGTCATTAGCAACCAAGGAGAAGAAAGAAGTGATAATCCTTGGAGACGTCAACATCAACTACTTGGCAATTAAGGATCACAAAGAACAAAAGGATATTTTTACACTTGATGGTTTATGTCATGTAATTAAAAGTGACACTCGCTAAGATCTTAATCACAATATGTCAACTTTGATGGACCAAATGCTTGTGAGATATGAATTAGCAGTGACAAAAGCTAGGGTAATACCAATGTCCATTGACCATCACGATATGGTTAGTTGCGTTTTTATACTTTTAATCATGAAGAAATGAGAACGGAAATTCGTGAGTCAAAAATCAATGAAATCGATCAATTTAATGATCTAAACAATGCGTGGAACTACCTTAAGTACATACTGACAGAAATATTCAACAAACACGCTCCCCTCATCAAGAAAAAAGTATGAGAAAAGCTCTGCCCTGCCTATACAGTGAACTGGAAACAAAAATGAACAATCGAGATGCTTTACTTAGAAAAATGAGAAAACCAATACGACCCTGTGACATTAATGCCTATAAAACCAAACGAAATGAAGTTGCTATTGCTTTATAAATAGAAAAAGCCACGTTTTATAGAAATATATTGACTGATCATGAATCTACTGATTCCGAGAAATTCTGGAAAACACTGAAGTCGATTTTTCCTATCAAAAAATAACACAAACTCAAGCAAATCTCTGACGATTGAAAATGAATTTACATCAATAAAACAATTATCTCAAAAATAAAGAAACATTTGTTGCCTCTAAGCAATCTTTCGTAGATGAAATGTATTAAAGACAAAAATGGGCCCACTGTTTACCTGGTTACCATTAACGAATGATTTAGTAAGACATATTGGACTGTTATTTTATATTTTCTTACGATCAAGGTTTGTATATATTTCGAAGAAATAGTTGTTCTCCTTCTGAGTTTACCTGTCCAACACAAGGATTTACAATACACGTGTACAATAGGAAAAAACCCCGTTCACATACTATCAAGTCGTTAATTTAGTATGGGCAAATAGGTTTTTAAAGTACTTATATTTCTTGTTGCCCCCCACCTGTCATGTGAAGTACATAAAATGCATGCTGCAGTAAGATAAACAAAACCCTACGCAATGTCATTAAAAGTGCCCTAATTTCAGAACTTGTATCTAGCATAACCAAACTTATCTATTATTTGTAGACTGGAAATAAATTGCTGTAAAGTGTAAAACGTAAATCAGCATTTTACTAGCTAGGTCTGAAGTGAAAATCAATCTACTGCATACCAAATCTATGTTTTTCAGTAATTAATGGGAACATTTCGAGGAGTAAGATCAATTAAGTTTCATTTAAACATATCATATCCTTTTTTATTTACCTTAAAGCAATGAAGAGTATCAGTAATAATTGCTGAAAACAAAATGAGACAAGAGGCCTGGGATTAAATTTGATTGCAAAATATTTCTAGTTCATTTGTACATTCGTACCAAAAATAAACTGAATATTGAAATTCAAATTAATTTCCTTCTCAGCAGAGTTTTTCTATCACAAATGTTTTTAATAAAAAGCAAACTTTGAAACAAAGATCATGATCATGAAGCATTTAGGTATTACTCTTCAAGTTTTACTTCCCAAATATTGGCCACCGTGAGTACTCACGTGTGATAATCGACAGCACTATGTAAGACAATGCATTTTAGATAGGGCCTTTATTACTTTGCAGTATATCATTCTTATGCAAATTTACCAGATTTTATTGATTATAAAGGTCATTGACTCTTTCTTTTTTAAAACACGAAAGGTAATCTTAAGAGGAACTAAATTTTGTATTTACAATTTCCAAAGGTTTGACCTTTGGCATAAATCCAGCTCAAAAACAGTTCTCATTCCATACATCGAACATGCCTTAGGTAACCAGTACTTTTTTCTTCCAGCAAGTCCTTTTTACACTTACATAGCAGATCTATCGTTAATGAGGTAAGCTCTTTTTTACGTTTTACCTTAGAATTTATTTCTTATATTTACTTCTACTTTCTGGGAGCTTTCCGGTGCAAGCGAATATCTTATCATCTTTTTTTTTTAAAAAGACGAAGAAAGAAGGAGACTGACTCTCTTTTAGATGGCTATATTTTTGTACTATGCCTTGTTAGTGTATTGTGATTTACTACGAGTAGTTACGAGTAGTACTTACTTAGTTTATGATTATGTACTACTACAATTAATATTATTTCAACTTATTTCAGTACAGTGGAAAAGTTAAGAGATAAGAGGTACTCATATTGCAACCCTATATTTACATTGTAAAACAGATCCTGCTACTAAGAACATTGCAAATTTATGATTGTGGGTTGGAATGGGAAGCTTGAGTTGATTTTATTTCATTGAAACAGAGGGTCATATTGAATTCATTGCAAGGGAAGCTATACTTGTGTCTCTTACAACAAGAAAGATTGAAGGCGAGTCAATTGTTGATAGAGCTCAGTGTTGTGAGGACTTGTATTGTTAGTGGCAAATGTGAGTATTTATAGTGAAAAACCATTACTTTGGGTCTCTGTTTTATGCACTATAATTCTGCATTGTAACCTGTAAAAACGTTGTGATCAGGTACATAATGCATAGTTAATTAGATAGGAACAGTACTTAGTCTCTTGCATTCCACAATGTATGGAGNAGAGAGATCATCTTTTTGTTATAGGCAACTTTAACTGCAAAGTAGAAAATCTACACAACAATTACCCTAAAGCTGATGAAGATATCAGCGTCTTGTATGATGAAATTGAATCAACAATTAAGAATGTATCAAAGAGAGATCATCTTTTTGTTATAGGCAACTTTAACTGCAAAGTAGAAAATCTACACAACAATTACCCTAAAGCTGATGAAGATATCAGCGTCTTGTATGATGAAATTGAATCAACAATTAAGAATGTATCGAAGAGAGATCATCTTTTTGTTATAGGCAACTTTAACTGCAAAGTAGAAAATCTACACAACAATTACCCTAAAGCTGATGAATATATCAGCGTCTTGTATGATGAAATTGAATCAACAATTAAGAATGTATCGAAGAGAGATAATCTTTTTAATTTTTAATTGCTTTAATAGCACATTTAAAGTATGCAATACTCTATTTGTTCATTACCATATGTGTATATTTCTTAAATGCAACCTTTATTGTTTCAATGAACTTAATATCTTTCGTCAGACTCAATAATTTTATGTTATGATATTCAATAGCTTTTTGAGTATCTTGTAGCTGAACTAATGGATCCATATAGTTTTTTATACCAATTTTATAACTTTTAGTATAATCTTCCAGAGCTTGATTTCTTTATCCAAAATTGGTTTTAGGTGCAGGATCCTGAGATCTTGATCTAATGTGGGAAGTGAAGCTATGGTTTTGTGAATTTCCCCAAATTGCTTTGAAAAAATGCAAAGAAAAATATGAAAAAAGAAAGAAAAATGTAACCAAATTATTTGCTCTGATGGATCTGCATATACCCTTCCAAAATGCAAATGTTTTTAGAGTCTCCTGTCTTTTGATGACAACATTTCAAATTAAGAAACATCAGGGAATGTTATTATGTCGACATCTACAGGCATTGTTGGTGAGGGTATCAAAGCCTCTGATGTACCTGACTATCTCTTCTAGCATGCAATCCCAGCAGTCACCATTTATTTTACCTAGTGAACAGCCAATACATCCCTGTCCATCAAGCAAGCAAACAATGAAAGGAAAACTTGCTCACAATGAAAAAAGAACAAGAAGGCAAAGCATAGAAATTATTTGTGATCAAGTTTAAATAACTATGTAACCAAAACATTAAGGAACAAATCATTTGACAGCTCAAAATGGAAATAAAATTTCAATAAAAATGTTAATTATAAGGGGTCATACAATTTATGAAAATACAACATTCAATCAAAAAAATATTATATTTCATATTTGCCATTGATCCTCAACTCAGCTGAAAAATAAAGCATTTTGGAAAAAAGGCATGTTATTGGGAGAGGAGAAGCAAATAGAACTTTGAAAATATTTTACTTTATCTTTGCCTTCAGTGAGAAATTTTTTAAGACTCAACACCCATGGTCAAGCTTTTTACGTCCAGTTACATTGCTAGTTTTATGTCTCCAATGACCTTTTTTGATACCTTACAATGTGTCATGACCTATATAATTTTATATGTTATATAAGTTAACCAAGATAATTCATTTTTCCCCTCAATTTCTGTAAAAATCTCTCGTATCAAATATCTTACATTTCTTATTGTTATTTTTAACTTAAAGACAAAAACCTTAAGCCAGCAGAAACCTTAGTCTCTGTAACAGAAGAGTTGCTTTAGTTAAACCACCCATTTAACTGCATTCCTGGACTTTAGGCACCAAAATCTAACGTTTCAAGTTCATGATAGGTAGGAGTCGATTAAAAAACGTTATAACAGGTTGCTTGTTTATTTAGACTAGCTTATATTTAGCAAATCTTTGTTGTTATTCGTTGAGGTGATTGACTGGTTATCTACTTTGCTTTTTCTCATCAATAATGTTAGTTTAAGTCACTGACTGCTCTCTTCTATATGTTTCTTTTGCTTCATTGCAATAGAGTTTAGTCGAATGTTTGATCGTTGCATTTCTTTAGATATATTAGCTAAATACAGTTGCTGAATCTGGGCAAGTGTTACAAGTAGTTCCTGAAAATGAGCTTTTCTGCCAAAATTTGTGAAATATTAATTTTTTATTTCTGTCATGTATACTAATTTACAAAAAATTTGTCGATGAAAAAATAGCGATGCGTTACACTGTTTTTTTTCTTTGATGCTAAGTTATTAACTGCTGAAAAGAGCAGAATAAAACAATTATAATCAAATTACTATTTTCTGATTACTGAATCACAAATAAAATGAACGTTGCTTGTGCTATTTGGCAAACAATTCGTTATATCTAATTGTGAGTGAAATTTTTTGTTTAAAGAAAATTTAGGACTCATTAATGACAGCAAATCAGACATTATCACCGTAAATCTAGTAAACAATTTACTCCATCAGAACTGTAAGAACAATATGTGGTTCTTTATTTAAGTGCTAATACAAAGTAGTTGTGCAAGTGAATGCTTCTGTTGCATCATATTTATTAGAAGAAATTTCCCATTTAGTAATGGTTTGAAAAACTACCAACTCTGACACAAGGCAATTGATGATGCATTTTATTGTTGTGTTGGATAAAAATTTAAATCCTATTGTT
>RDPX01000702.1:85500-114022 GCA_003991215.1 Morbakka virulenta | reverse complement strand
TCCACTGTTCCTAGCACCCCTTCCACTGCTCCAAGCTGTCCTTTGTCCCAAATCTCATTGATCATTGTGTGTTCTCTCATGTACTTTGCTACTAATCCTGTAAGAATTTTGTACGATGTATTAAGACATGTTATTGGGCGATAGTTCTTTTCATCACTCAGGTTTCTTGTCTTTGGTATTAACACCGTTCTTCCTGAGGGCCACCACTCTGGTATCATCCTTGTGTTCCTATAAGTATCCATAAACGCTCTTCCCAGTGCTTTTTGTGCAGGTTCGAACTTCTTCCACCAAAAGTTTTGTATACCATCTACTCCTGGAGCTGTCCAATTTTTTCTCTTTACTATTTCCTTCTTCAATTTTTCCTCGGTGATTTCAAATTCAGCAACAACATTTACCTTTTCATTCAACTCAGCTTTCACTTCCTCCATCCACGGCATATTTGGTGTTGGCTCGTTCTGCTCCCAAACTTCACTCCAGAATTGTAAAAACTTTTCCATTTCTGGCATTTCACCTTCGTGTTTATCTGCTCCTTCACATTTCCGAAAACAGCTTCTCTGATCTCTCTGGGACATGATATTATTATTCTTCCTTTGTCCCTTTTCAATATACTTTTGTAATTTGGCTTTCTTGTAACGCAGTTTATCAAGCCACTGTTCTTTCGCATTTTGTAGATTGAGGGTCGTTGTCTCTTTTCCATTCATACTCTGGGCTAGTTTCTTGAAAATGCCTTTTTCTCTTTTCGTTGCTTTTCTTTGTTGTCTTCTCCAATGCAATTCATTGGTTGTCCGTGCAATATTCTGTCTCAGCTCTTTCATCTCACTTAGTTTACGCTCTTTTCTATTTCCTCCCTTTGTTTTCCTTTTGCCATTCTGGTTTACTTCTTTTGGCTTAATCCCACTTGCATAAGCTACTGCTTTTCCCATTGCATATACAATATCTGTAATTTCTGGAATGGTGGTAGCATTTGGTAGGTATAGAATTTTATTGGCTCTCTTTTCGACTTCATTGCCAATTTTGAGTTTTGGAAGTTTCTCTCGCGGTTCCAGATGGATCAGTGTTCAATGCTCCATGTTGTTCAATTCTGTTTGAAAATATCGTTCTAGTTCTTTACCTGCTTCCGTAAGGTCTTCGCCTTCAACCACAATCATTTCATTCACTTGGTCATTCTCTTCTCCGTTTTGTTCATTGCCTTCACTATTTAACCCACTGTTGTAGTTTTCCTCTTGATTTTCTGCTACCCATGTTTCTGGTACCTGTAATACCTCCCTCTGTCTCACCAAAATCAAGTTTTTGATTTCCGGAGCTTTTTTAATCTAGCTGCATTATCTCTTAATTTTTGCCAACTTACTGATTGGTACTCTGGTTATATTATATCCCATCTCGTTTTAACACGTTTCATGAAACCTCTACCATTCGCCCGTTCCTTTTCGTCTACGTTGAGAAGTGTGACCTTCATTTCCGTTGTCCATTCTAATGATTTGTGCTGTGCGTCTTCCACTAGTTGGTCTTCTACTTGTTCAAATATTTGGTTTTGGTTGCCAGGTTCATTCTGCCCTCTCCAGCATTCTTTTTTTAATTTTCTTGCATTATCAATCAAATTCTGTGCTGTTCTTCTATTCTCTGCATCCTATCTGTCTTTTACTCGTTTCATAAAGTCTTTTCCCCTTTTCCTTTCTTGTGACTCTAACTCAACTATTCTGTGTTTCTGTTCTTCGGTCCACTCGCGGTTGTTCAATATTTGAACAATGTTTTCATTGTTATGAATTGATTCATTTTCAGCATCCATTTGTGCCACTGTATTATTAGCAATATCATATATTAGTTGAAATTGATTTTTATCTAAGTCTTCCATAAAATGTTTGATTTACACACCGGAATTAATCAGTCCATCCAGAGTTGCCCGGTTCTCTCGACAAGGTTTATAATTTTAATAGGCAAAAGATTAAGTTCCACTTGACTAGAGAAACGATATAGTTTACAGACCACATTGTCAAGAATCTTTTTATTTTCCTAGTCAAAGGTGTGACCTTTTGTCCAGCAGTGCTCCACTATCTCACGACTCTTGTTGTCATTTTTTTTTAACTGCTCCCTTGTGTTCTTTTCCTCTTTGAACCAAGGAACTCTTTGATTCTCCAATGTAGAAGGCAAGGGCAGTCCTTACAATGTGGTCTGTAAACCATATCGTTTCTCTAGTCAACTGGAACTGGATCTTTTGTCTGTTAAAGTATCATCCTGAGGGTGGATATTGTGAAAAATGAACACTTAAATTATGTTGTTGTGAAGTTCGTCTTGGCTGCACACTGCTGTCCGTGACATAAGGTAGACGTATTTCCTTCAGCAATTCTTTTTTTCCTTCTTTATGATTAGGCCTGCTAGTTTTTCATAATGGTCTCTAAGACAACCCCAGTATGGTATCCATTGGATATGAGAACCTTCTGAAAATGTCTTTCTTCCTTTCTATGGTCTTATGGGTTTGAAATGATGCTTCTTTCCCTTCCAAACAAAATGCTGCTGACACTACAAGAAGCTGAAACTAAATGGTGGGATGCGTTATTAAGGTACTGGTTTGTGTGAGTTGTTTCCTGTAAACATTAACAGAAAAGGTTTAATCTACTTGCCTCTTCACTAGGCCATCTTATTTTCTTGATGTCATACTGAAGAGAAGTGGTGGTAGTAGTAGTAGTAGTAGTAGTAGTAGTAGTAATAGTAGTAGTAGTAGTAGTGGTAATAGTAGTAGTAAAATTAGTAGTAATAGTAGTAGTAATAGTAGTAGTAGTAGTAGAAGTGGTAGTAGTAGAAGAAGTAATAGTGGTGGTGGTAGTAGTAGTAGTAGTAGTAGTAGTAGTAGTAGAAGTAGTAGTAGTAGTAATAGTAGTAGTAGTAGTAGTAGTAGAAGTAGTAGTAGTACTAAAAGTAGTAGTAGTAGTAGTAGAAGTAGTGTTAGTGTTAGTAGTAGTAGTAGTAGTAGTAGTAGTAGTAGTAGCAGCAGCAACAGTAGCTAGATATGCAGCTGCAGTAGGCATCGTTGGTGGCGAGGTATGCGATTTTAAAAACTTTGGGAAACTGAAAACTCTTCCAAGTTATTACATGTAGATTCAGGATTTTTGATTAGCATGAATTTCAAGTTCAAGCTGTTAAACATGGACAATAAAAAAAGCAACCTTTTAACAATGACGTTGTATTCATTCTGTTCTAAAACATTACCTCAATAAGCAAAAATAAGATAAAAGATCAGATTATACCTTGCGTGATTCGAACACCCATTGACTCTTGCCATCTTCATCCACGTAGTTCCACCATCGTAGACCAACTAGAAGTCTCCCTGATACGTTCTTGACAGTCCAAAAGTCAAATGACAACAACAGCACAATGATGACAAAACTAGTTATGAAACTGTCACTAAAAAGTCCACATAGTAAGTAAGCTAGAAGTGCCAGGGAACGGAAAAAAAGATGAAAAAATGCAGCCAGTGGATGCCTACAAAAAATGAAAAACAAAAGAAATGAAAAATAATGGAGACTTCATCAAATTACCTTCACATGTTATTTTTGTAATTTTATAGTTGTGATATTCACAAGAAATAATAATAATAATAATAATAATAATAATAATAATAATAATAAATAAATAAATAATTAATAAAGGTTTAGTAAATCCCCTGAGGATAAACTGCATCCGGTTGTGGAGTTTCGACGTTGGCGAACAGGGCTACCCTTTGCCACAACTATTTTCAGGTCAACCGTAGCATTTGTTAGCCTTCTCCGAAACATTAAAATACCGGGTTGACGTCAGACAGAGTTAAGTCTTTTCGCGGTCCACGATGGGTTCGAAGTACCAGATGGCAAATAATGCAGAATACCCAGTCCCTTGGCAGTAAGGCTGAATTGCATTGAGGTATGTTATGAAAACAAGAATAAATAATACCGCCTAGTCCGTCGCGAGGGTCAACAAGGGAACCGTCCCTCAAGGAGAGACCAGCCTGAGGTCGAAAAGTATTCCACTGGTTCTAATTCCTCCTCTACCAATGATCTGCAAGGTAATCAGAACCAGGATATCCCTAACCCTGAACCTGCAGTGATGCCCACAAAATCAAAAGAAACTAGAGTCAGATGGTCTACAGAGGATTATAACAATGTTACAAGAGCATTTTACATCGCTCAAAAGAACCCTGTGAGAAACTTGACTGAACAAACCTACTCAGAATGGAGAAAAATAGCAGGAAAAGAAATCATGAAAAACATCGATACTAATAAACTTGCATGTATGTCAAGATATTTTTAGAAAAAAGCGGTTGAATGATGCACAAATTGATCTAATACGGGGTGAAATTCAAAATGAGACTACTGCAGAACCTGAGGTTGATATTGGACATGAAAACCGAGAATATATAATTGAACTAGTAAATTTGACACCTGCACAGATTGAGAATAGAATAAGTGAAGTGAGAGAAAAAAATAATGAAGAAATCGATAGAAATGTACAGATGATTATGGTTGTTGATGACTTCTTTGAAAAAATAAAGAAAAGATACAGGCTACCCGTGAAGACATAATACGTGAACTTACAATCACTGAAGAGACTGAGACGGAAAATAGGGACACACTACCTAAGCTAACATTCTGTTCAAAAACAACCCTTACTCTTAAGCTTTATAACATTGCTCTAAGCGAGATTGTTAATGAAGCCCAGAAGGATATAACCTCCATCAACTATCTAATATACTCAACAGCAAAAGCTGCCACCCAAAAGCTGCCACCCAAAAGCTAGGGACTAAAATAAAAAAGAATAAACCGAAACAGTTTAATAAGGAACCAAAGTGGAAAATGAAAATAAAGAAGGAAATAGAGTCTTTACGGGCAGAGATCTGAATTCTTGATGAATTAACGGAAGGAACAGACGTGAAAACTAGAAAAAGCAGCAAAGTTAAAAGGAAATACAATATCACTGACAAAGTCTCTCTAGATACGACCAAAGAAGTCTTAAAACAAAAAATACAAAGTGAAAGTGCAGCGATTGAGAAGATTTGATAAACGAAATAAGTTCTATAGACAGAACAAGATCTTCAAAACTGATACTAAAACGTTCTACAGGGAAATTGGAAAGAGTATGACTGAGGTAAATGAGCCACCTGAGAACAGAACAAAGACGTGGAGTAATTTGGAATGAAAAAAAACCTGCCTGGTGACCAGGAAGAGTAAGTTCCCAACTCTGGACCAGCAGGATCATCAATTATAGAAAACCAAAAGAAAAACGAAAGAAATGGAATAGAAGTAACAACACTGAGTGTACTTATTTGATATGGTGCGAGTGAAATAACGAAAACGACAAATCTGGCAGTGCTAATGCAAAAAAAATTAGCCAATGTCAGAAGGTATATCCTCTGTGACAAAAAGCCACATTGAGGAGAAAGTTAAAAGAAATGTTGATGAAAATAACGACTATTCCTAAGTAAATGAAGGTATCGATAAGAATTTGATTGGAGGTAAAAGCGAAGGTGACAGTGAAGTTGATGCTGCAGATAGGAGAGGTGAGAATGGAGATGAAGAAGTAGTTGATGCTGAAGGACTTCCAGGTGAAAGTCCTTCGTTACCATTAGGAAAATGGTAACGAAAACGAAATCAACAAGAAAAAGGTCAGCCTTATGAAACGTGAAATTTTATAAGAGCTATCTGGAGTACAACACACTGGGATGCACGCAAGGAACCTCTTATAAAGATTAGACAAAGCCATAAAGTGAAAGAGATATTTCGACTTGGAAACCAAGTGTTAAAGCCACTTTGTGAAGAAATAGACCCTTACCTTACGACATTGAACCAATTAACTTATGCAACATAAGAAGTAATACAATTTAAATGTGGTGTCAAACTGAAAAGAAAGAAAAGCGATGATTCCAAGCCTAGTAAACCTCAGTGGGAAATGAAAATTGAGAAAGAAATTGAAGCTTTTAAAAGAGAAATTTCTTTATTAGCGGAATTAGATATGGACAAACAAATAAGATCAGGGATTGGAAGGAAAGTATTGAGAAAACATAGAATAAAGAAAAGATAAAAACTATCAAGGAAGAACTCAAATAAAGGTTACAGATTAACACTCAAAGTCTTCGTAGATTCACTAAGAGGAATACATTTTTTAGACAAAATAAAGTTTTTAAAACCGACGCCAAGAAATTCTATAGAGAAATCGCCAAAAATAAGATGGAAGCCGAAGACATTCCGTCAGAAGAAGAGGTGCGTGATTTTTGGAAAAAGATTTGTGGAAATGAGAAAGGACATAATACAAATGCCGAATGGTTGAAAGATTTTGTGAACAGGGCGAACGATGTAGAAGAACAGGAATGGGAAAATATTTGTATGGAAGGGATTAGTAGAGCACTTAAAAATTCACATAAATGGAAATCGCCAGGCGCAGGCCAAGTTCCCAACTTTTGGTTAGATACTTTGTATTCTATGCATTCAGAGTCAATACCTGAATGCTTTTGTCCAGGTACAAGCTACTTTCTTCCAAAAACAAATGATACTGAGTAGCCCCAAAACTACCGTCTGATTGCATGCTAAAGTATTTCTTAAAAACTATTAACTTCAATAATTTCTGAAAGAACATACATTTGGATGATCATGAAATCTTCTCAATAGAACAAAAAAGTTGCAGCAAGAGGTCAAATGGGTGTAAAGACCAATTACGTATCAACAAGATGATCCTAGAGAATTCAAAGTCTAAGCATAGGAATCTACATACCCCTTGGATTGGGTATAAGAAAGCTCTTGACAGCGTCTTACACTCATGGATTTTAAAATGTCTCGAAATATTCAAAATCTCTCTTATGTTGATAAACTTTCTCCAAAATTCGATGAAGCTATGGGAAACTAATCTCCTCCTCTCCCATTCTAATGGTATTTTGTCTTCTAATGGGATGCAAATCAAACGTGGAATTTTTCGGGGTGACTCCCTCTCTCCTCTTCTTTTTTGTATGGCCCTTATACCTCTGAGCGAGTTCAAAAAAACTAGAAACCAAGACCAGGAAGATGCTTACCATGGAAAAGATCTACCACCCAAAAGCAGATGTTGACAGACTGTACCCACCAAGAAGAGGAGGAAGAAGAGGCCTGGTCCAACTCAAACTCACCTTCAAAACAGATACCTAGACAGATACCTAACATCAACAGAAGATTAACTCCTCCAAGTAGTGAAACACCATAATGATAGAAAAAAGCTCTACTCGATCAAGAAAGAAGCAGCAAAATTTGCGCAGGAGCTTAATGTGCCAAAAATACTACCAACAGAGAATGAAACTACAACAAAATATGCAGGCAGAATCAAAGAGGAAGCAAAACACCATGGTCACCTACAAATGAAGAAGTCCTGGGAAGAAAAGGCAATGCATGGAATGTATCCTAAGAGAATCAAAGAGGCAGATGTAGACCAAGAAAAGACCAAAAAGTGGCTTAAATCCATCAGACTGAAAGCTGAGACTGAAGGCCAGATCATCACTGCACAAGATCCTACCACCAGCACATCATCAAGGATGGAACAGAACCACAGTGTAGGGCTCTGTGTAAGGATACGTATTGAAAAGTGTTTTGATGGGTATTTTAAGTGTAACATGACTAAACAACAAAACCTGTGTGCAAATTACCATGAATATGACTTTGAGGTGTAAAAGTAAAATTGAGAAAATCTTCTTTTTCTTGACATCCTTAACTTAAAACATACAATTCAATGCAAATGGTGGAACCTTGAATATTATTAAATTTAAAAATTGATATAAAAATTAAACACCAATTGACTATATAGTTTTATAATTAATGTTATTTTTAATCCTCAATTTACAATTTACAAGTCAACAGTTCAATTCAACTTCACTTTTTTAATTCAATACAAAAGTTAAAGGGACAATTTAAATCAACACATACCCACAACAGGTATAACTTCATGTTAGCAACACAACATTATTTCTTACTCATTGAAAAATAACTTGTTTAAGAAAGACTTATACTGACAATATCTTATATATTACTTAGTTAATTCTGATGAGTAAGTTAGTCTAAATAATACCTTACCACACTGCTGGGCCTTAAAATTCAGGAAGACTCATAACGTGCTTTTTTATTGGGAGCCACCCCAAATAATACTCTTTCAATTCAGTCATGGTCAAGCAACAGGTTAAAAAAAGAGATAATGACAAAGACACTTATAACCATAATAACAATTATAATGATTAAGATTGTGATAATGATAGAGATGGTGGTATTAAAGACAATATACATTGATGATGATAATGATGATACTGATGATAATGATGATAATAGTAAAGATGGCAGTGATGGTGATAGTGAAAATAACAGTAATGATGATATTGATGCTAGTGATGATTATAGTAAACATAACAGTGTGATAATAGTAATTGTAGTGAAAAGGATATTATCCAGTCTTGCCAATGTCCAGAAAGAACAAAGGTCAAGATTGCTGAATTTACCCAACACTTAAGGTTCTGCTTAAGATGCCCACACAACATGGAGATACCAATTGACCTGTGCCTTCACTATCCAGTTGCTACAAACATAGCAAAGTGTATATTTGAATAGACAAGTTGCCAGTTACTTTAAGAAGGGATTCACTTGCATTCCAGGACATGCCTGTGACTTGTGGCAGGCATTTAAGAAGCTGAATCTTTCCTTTTGACCAGAGTAAGCACCAAACACTATCAGCCATTAATGTCATATATGAATGAAACTCACAAACAAAGTGTACCCACGACCAGGAAAAGACACCAAAATAACTATGTGGGTCTGAAACGACAGTCATCACTAGCACTAAAGCCCAAAGACAGGTGCTAATGGATTTTCAATCTATTTAGTCAGCCATTTTCAGCAACAGAGAAATCTTTGTAAAAGGTTTGAGCTTCTCTCCAAATCCAAATCTCTCAAAAAAGAGCTCAGAAAAGGGTTATGACTCACAACATGATTATGGTTCAATATCTAAGAAAAGTGATTGTAATAGTAATTTTGGTAGTAAATATGAGAATTATAATGATGGCAAAGTTGGTAGTGGTGGAAGTAGTGGTGAAAATAGTGATTATAATAGTCATACTAATAGTGATTAAAATCACTAAAAACCAATGACAGGTCTTTTATGAACATGTGTGTGATAACATTCTTTTTCATAAATGGGTTACAGGTGCACAATTTGTCAAATCCTTGGTTGGAATGCATTCCAGGTGATCTCAGAAATTTAAACTCAAACTTTCTTCACACCATATCAAGTAAACATACAAACCTTACTATCTATAATTTCTTCAAACATTATATTGAATCAGATAAAGCATGTCTGTTCCATTAACTGCCTTGATTTATGGATGAGTTTAGGAAAAACTCTATCACCAACCAGTTTGTGGAATCAAACTGTAGACACCAAACTATGACCAAAGTATGTACATAATTCAATATTTATAACAACCTACAGAAAAGGGGCTATTCAATACAACATAGAATCTTCAGAAAAAATAAGCTATTACTGATCATTGTATGGTAGATCATCAGCCTACCAAGTGTAAAACCCCATGTTTGTACCTCAGGCCACCTTACAAGTTTGTACAAAGCTATAGGAATATTTCCAAAAAGGCCATGGAATAAAGAAAACAAAAAAAACCCCCCCAAAACAAACAAAAATTTGAAAGATACCTAGTATTATGGAACCTATTGCAATTAAGTGGCTTCTGGCTTTCAAGGCACATTTGATTACAGCCTGTACTGACAAATAGTTAAAGTTCTGTAGAAAAAAATGAAGAGAAAAAGCAAATAAGCTTGAAAATTCTGAACTTTATGGACTCAGAGGAAGCCATAGATGTAAGTACCTCAATAATGCATCACACCACCCATTCTCAGCTAATAACAGTGTCATCACCACTCTGTTTGGAAGAGCAAGAAGCATTATTTCTAACCCATATGTCCTCAGAAAAGAAGAAAGACACCTTCAAAAGTTATCTTATCCAATGGATATTATGTTAAGGATGTCCAGAGAGCCTTACACAGAACCACTGGACCTGATCCCAAAGATAAGCAACCTCTGAAACATACAAGTCTGCCTTACATGAAGAACACCAGTGAGCACCTAAGACAAACTCTCCAACAACACAATATTCAGTGTTCCTTCACAACATCCACCCTATGGAAGATTCTCTCAAAATCAAAGGACCCAGCCGCACTTGGAGAGAGGAACAACATAGTTTATAGACTACAATGTAAAGACTGTCTTGGTGCCATATCTATGTAAGGACATAGATATGGCACCACTCCTCAAAATAACTTGGTCCCTGTCTACATATTGGTCTGCACTACCAAGGTATAAAAACAGCTGTATCTAGTCATTTCAGTAGCCTGACAATGAGAATAGTATGTGTTGAAAAATAGCTTAGAAGAAGCTTATGACTCAAGATAAAGCTCTTACATGTAATAAAAAGTCAAATTTGATTTTTGATTTACAATAATTTCACCAAATCTTTCTGTCTCTCTGTCTGCCTCTATCAGTCTCTCTCCCCCCCCCCCACCTTCCTAGTAATATGACAATAAAAAATGGTTGAAAAGAGCATTCTGGTAATAACATATTAAAAAATTACATGAATAAAATTCTAGTGTAAATTTCAAAAATGCAAATATTTAAAATTCACAGAAACTGACTTTAATTTCCTTTTCTTTTGTGAAGTATTTTCATCTTCAAAATCAAGAGCAACATCTTCAGCATCAAAATCATCACCCTGTAAAAAATCAGGTTACATACAATAAAAACTCTCAGAAATTGTAATAAATAAATCAACATTAGTATTTGTCTCAACTTTTACAAGATAAAATAAAACACATCATTACCAGTAAAATTATCTAGGAAAAAGTATTCTGATTAGTATCCTTTGACATCATTCTACTAGGACTATAACAATACCGTGCAAGTTTGTCTGGTATTTTCATCTCCCTGTCTATTACTGTACAGCAATTTTGGTACTGGTTGTATTGCTAAGAGGGTGAAATGGCAAATCGAGTGTCAGCCAAAAATTTAGATCTGTTGCATCCGTGGATGGTACAACTTAAATAACTTGTTGGTTACAATATGAACTAAATTGAGTACTTAGTAATCAACAGAATAGTGTGGTGTTCAGGTGTGTTTTTCCCATTTTGCTACTCTGTGTGGTAAATGAAGCAAATAAAAATTGTTTTATATCATCTGATACCACTGGTTTTAGTGTTGTTGGAGTTGAACTAGATTTACTTAAAGAGGATTACTTCATTTCTACTTAACTGGCAAATAATAAAGGAAAACACACTTTTCATCATCATCATCATCATCATCATCATCATCATATTCGGTTCAACATCCGTTTTACATGCATGCTAGCATGTGTTGGACCCTTTCTTGAAATCAACTTCCAAGTTATCCTATCCTTCACCAGGTCTCTGCTGACACCTTTTTGTTTTAGATCCATCCTTTTTTACTTTTGACATCCACAATTTTTAAATGGGCCTGCTTTGTGTTTTACTGTTGCTAAGCAGCAATATTTATCCTTGCCCTGGACCTCAAGAGTTAAATGGTCTTTTATGGCTCAATGGAACAAAAGTACTCTCCCAAAATGTCAAAGGCTTAAATAAGAACCTGTCTTCTCCTAAACGTTGTTCATGCTGCTCCAAGATAATCTAAATAACACAAAATAAAATTTGTTCCTTTAAAAACATCATTAACAATGTTCTGAAAGTTTGAAGGTGAGCTAACAAAACCACATGCTGTCCTTCAAATGGCATACTGGCCAAATAACATGGGCATACTTGTTTACTTCCTACAGTCTGGTGTTAACTCTACTTGATATAATGCTTGCTTCAAACCTATTTCTTTTTAAATATCCACAAATAAAAGGACTTCTTCCTATCCAGGTAAGGGATACATAGAACTCACTGTTTGTATACCTGGCCTGCATCAGTCACTAACAAATTCTTTTAGTTCTTCCCTTACTAACCAATATTAGTAAAGTCCTTCAGAATAACTGACTTGTCAAACTTTGTTTAGTTCTACAAGGCTATAAATCTCTCCCTTGACCTCTGCCCAACAGTGCTTCGGGCAATCTATGACTACTGGCACACACAGGAATAACATCTTCCTTTGCCATGATGGCATGGTGTAACTATTCATGCACCCAACCCATTAAATATGGTACTTCAAACCTCTACCTTATTTTGATAGATATGTTTTTCACTAATCATATTTAATGCTACTTCTCCAAGGACCCTTTGGTACTGACCATACTAATACTTGCTTTCCTGGCCAGATATTGATCAGTTGCCTACTCAGGACGTCTCAACCTAGTAAACTACCACCACCACTTTTTACCACATAAACATGTGTTTATATCTACTATATATGTGACTACACTAGATAGTTCTAACATGCCTTTAATGCTAATTGGATTCCCATTATAATGAAACAGTGACAACTGGTAAGGCTCAACACAACCTTCTAGCCCTAAATTCTTAACAGATTTAAATTGATTAGGCATTTAGTTGATCCAGTGCCTAAGAAAGCATTACAACTGATCCCCTGGATAATGGGAACAAATACATCATCCTTTACCTTACTCTCTGCAACAGTACTCTCAGTTCATATCATATATATCATATATATCATATAGTATCATGCTGCACCTCTTCTATGCCTTATCTGGCTGCAGTTTTAAACTTAGCAATACCTTCCTGTCCTATGCTGGACTCCCTCTTGGTCTTTGCCTTCCAAAATTGGCTCCCTAAGGAATTGAACTATCTTCCTACAGGCATATACAAAGTAGATTGGGTAAAGACCATGCTTTGACCAAGAATGCAAAAGGTTCATATTCGTGGTAATGAGTCAACTTTCTATTTGAGTCTCCTTCTCAGATGTTATTCCTACTTAATATCAAAGGTGTAAAAATGCTTATGAATCCATTAAAATCTGGTAGTAACACTTCTTCCTGCAGTTCATGGTTATTAGAAGTTTGGGCAGAACCTGTGGAAGTAAACTTCCTGTTCAATAAACATACTATTGCAGTAGTAGCACTGTAATCACTGACCATAGCAAAGAAAACACTAAATAATCCTCACTTGCAAAAAATGGTGAACCTACTCAAGAAAGGGTAATAGTGGTTGATGAAGGATGTAGCAAATTACCTAATGAGGACCAGGTATCTTTTACCAGAAAACATCATATCTGGAAACCATCTCCAGTTAAAAGGCAACAAAGTGATTGCAACATGAGGATTATAAGATCAACAGCTCAGTCTGTTACTCCTATCCAGGTCAGTCAAGATGGGAAAGAAGACTAAACTACCACCTTTCCCCCAAAGAAATGGTCAGAAAAATAGGGGGTACATACAAAACTGCAGAGATTCTCAGTAAAAAAACGAGAGAAATGAGGCGATCGAACATGATGTATCTCCTGAGAAATCTTGGTCTTACTTATTGAACTGAAGGGGGGGGGGGCAATAAAAACGTGGCCTGCCCATGGACAAAGTGCTTGTATCTTTCTATTGCATAAATCAATGATCAACCTAGAGGTGAAGATACTTTTCAGTTTATCTATACTGGTGACATTGGCAAAGAAGGTTAGCATCATAACACTGTTAAAGCTATAGGACTGTCAAATGAAACATAGACACTACACGATGAAGAAAAACAAGCAGTAACAAAGTTAATGGTTTCCATTTTTGACGTCAAGTGGTCAATTTAAAAAATTCAGGTACTAATTCAAATATAAATCAATCTTACTTTCAAGGAATACATAGAAAAAACTCAAGCAAGTAGTTGGAATAACATCGGTGTCTAGTAGGGTTACATCAGGGTGCCAATAGACAGCCTCTCCAATACACGTTTCTTGCATTCATGCATCTTATGTTTGGTGAAGAGCTAACTCACGCTACAAAAATTAACCCAGTCAATAACACTATGTGTAGTCTAATTTGATCATGCCCTAAACCAACACTAATAAAGACTCAAATAAAGCGAAGGTCTGTTAATAAGTGACAGTAAATGATGATCCCAATGACCGACTGTCAATGTGAAAGCAGAGACTAAGTGGATTATCCTCATCTATATAAATATGTCTATTTATATAACCTGCATTTGACTTTAACCTGGTAAGATCTACTGCCAGTGTAGAATTTAGTTTTCAACAGTGAACGCCATTGATTATAGCACTGCCTCCTTTTATGCTAAAAAAACATGATTATATAATGCTGAAACAATGAAGTATATCCTATGAAAGATAGTTTACCATATTTCTGCAGTGTATTCAATAAATTCTTCTTTTGATGATGATTGACGATCAATTTCTTTTTCCTTCTGAATTCAACCTGGATGTGCCTGGGTGTCCTTGCCTCGTTTTGGAGTGTAACTTTGACACGAACGAGATTCTTCTTCTTCTTCCAGGTTTGCCCGTCAGGGGTCGCTGTGGCTGACACCAGCTTCTTTCATCTCGACCTGTCTTGGGCGTCAGTCGGCGAGGCGCCTACTCGCTTCATGTCGTCTTCGACACTATCACTCCATCTTCTCTTCGGACGTCCCCATCTCCTTTTCCCCGGTATGACCATCTCAGCCTTCCTTGCCGGCATTTGGCAATTACGCTTCCTACCCCCAACGCTGCTCTGACTCTCTCCATCTTGACATGGTCTTTTCTAGTCCATCGGCAGCTGATACGGTTCATTTTGTTTGCAGCTGCTTCCATTCACCTCTCTGGGCTTCTGGTCAGTGGTAGGGTTTCCGTGGCGTAGGTCATAGCGGGTTGCACGATTGCTTTCTGTAGTTTGCCTTTGACTTTTTGGGGGAATTTTGAGTCGCAAAGGACTCCGGTCAAGCGTTTCCAATTCACCCTTTCTGATTGTATCCGTCTTTGCAATTCAGCCTCTGAGGTTCCATCTTCAGAGAGGGTGCTCCCTAGGTACTTGAACTGGTGGGCTCTGGGGAGTGGGCATCCATCCATCCTGATTGTACCAGTTTCTTCCCCATTCAGGCACATGTATTCAGTTTTGCTCCTGGATATCTTCATCCCTCTGCTTCCCAGGTCATCTATCCAGCTTTCCAGGTCTTCCTCTAGTCTGGCCGTATCCTCGGAACATATAACCATATCGTCCGCAAAAATCATTTTCCAGGGCGCTTGTGTATTAACTCCCTCTGTTAAGCAATCCATGATTATTGCGAACAGGAAGGGGCTGAGTGCTGAACCTTGGTGTAGGCCCACTCTCACTTCGAAGCGGGTGGATCGACCAACTGCGCACTGTATCTCAGTTGTGCAGTCCTGGTACATGTCCTTGACTATTCTGATATATCCTTCTGGTACCTGTTTCTTTCTCATGCAGTAGAATACTTCCTCCCTCGGTTCCCTGTCATACGCCTTTTCTGGATCTATAAAAACGGCGTGGAGTTCTTTCCGTCCCATGCTCCTTTCAAAGAGCTTCNTAAGCAATCCATGATTATTGCGAACAGGAAGGGGCTGAGTGCTGAACCTTGGTGTAGGCCCACTCTCACTTCGAAGCGGGTGGATCGACCAACTGCGCACTGTATCTCAGTTGTGCAGTCCTGGTACATGTCCTTGACTATTCTGATATATCCTTCTGGTACCTGTTTCTTTCTCATGCAGTAGAATACTTCCTCCCTCGGTTCCCTGTCATACGCCTTTTCTGGATCTATAAAAACGGCGTGGAGTTCTTTCCGTCCCATGATCCTTTCAAAGAGCTTCATTGAGTGGCTCATTAACTTGATACCCCTATAGTTCCCTCAGCTCAGGATGTCGTCACCGTTCTTATAGATGGGGATTAGCGTACTTTTTCTCCATTCTTCCGGCATCTTTCCTCCTTCCAGAATCTCATTGCTGGTCTTGGTGAGACATTCTATTTCCAGCTTTCCCAAGCTTTTCCACACTTCTATTGGTATGTTATCCGGCCCTACCACCTTCCCGTTCTTCATTCTCGTCAAAGCAATTTTCACTTCCTGTTCGGTGATCACTTCCAGGTCGTTTCCGCCTGGGTACAGTTCCGCTGATCTCGTGATTCTAGGATTCTCCTTGTTCATCAGTTTCTGAAAGTACTCTCTCCACCTCTGGACAATCTTTTCGTTCTCAGCAACAATCTGGCCCTCTGCGTCCTTGATTAATTTGACTTGGTAGATATCTTTGGAGTTCTTATCCTTCTGTTTGGCAATGCGCAAAGCCCTCTTCTCCCCTTCTTCAGTGTCTAGCTCTTGGTACAGATTTTCGTACGCCTCTGCTTTTGCGTCAGCCACTGCTCTCTTAGCTGCTCTCTTTGCTTCTCTGTATCTTGACAATTCCTCCTCACCCCCTTCATCATCCAGTCTCTTCTTTACTGCCTTCTTTGCTATTATCGCTTCCTGCACTTTCTCACTCCGCCACCACAGCTCCTTCTGTGGCTTACCACCTCCAGATGTTTCACCTAGCATCTCTCGTCCTAAGGCCCTTATCTCCATGGCGACATTTTCCCAGGTGTCGCTACCATTCTATTTTCGCTACCTGAGCTTGTCTGTTAACTGAGAAACAAATTGCTCTCTAGTGTCGTTTTCCTTCAACTTCCACCATTTTCTTTTCTTTGGAGCTTTAGGTGGTCTTTTTGGTTGCACTTCCAGAGTGAGCTTACATATTACGGGTAGGTGTTGAGTTGCAACGCTTTCTCCTGGGGTCACTTTTCAGTCACTCACAGACTTCCGATCTCTGGTTCTGCTCAGGATATAATCAATCTGCGTTTCCCGCCCTCCACTTCTGTAGGTTAGCAAATGTTTGACTGGTTTCTTGAAGTAATTGTTGAGTATCCCCAAGTCATAGACCTGTGCAAAATCGATGATTGCTTCTCCTTCCCAGTTTTTGCGACCATAACCAAACTTGCCAAGTACTTCTTCCATTCCCAGATTGTCGCATCCCACATGCCCGTTCAGATCTCCACCAATCCAGAGTGTTTCCTCTCGTGGTAGTCTTTCTACTTCCTCGCCCAGTTCTTCCCAGAATCCCTCCTTCTCCTCTGCTTCGCACCCTACTTGCGGGGCGTATACACTCATGATGTTAACCATTCTAGCATCTATGTCTACTTTGACTGTCATGACCCTGTCTGACCTCCTTTTCACTTCTAGCACTCCTTTCTTCAGATTCGGATCCAGTATGATACCCACTCCATTCCTTGAGCCTAGCCCAAAATAATAGAGTTTGAATCCATTGCCGATCTGCCTTGCTTTTCCACCTTTCCACAATGTCTCTTGGACACACAAGATGTTGACTTTACGTCTCTCCATGAAACTGACCAGTTCCTGGGATTTTCCAGTCATGGTGCCTACGTTGAGTGTTGCCAGTCTAAGTGTCCGTTTCCTGATTTTAGCTTTCCTTCTCCTCCTGATATTCCAATCTTTCACTTGTTCTAGCCGTAGTCCATTTTCGACGAGTTTACGGCGATGTCCTCGTGCGTCGCTTCTGGAGGACGCTCTAGCATCATCTGAATTCTGTAAATTCTCAGCCATATTTTGTTGGGGCAAAGTTTTTCGCCGGATGCCCTTCCTGCCGTAACCCTCCCCATTTTTCCGGGCTTGGGACCGGGATCACCCAAATGGAGTGATGGCTGGGTTGACACAAACGAGATTATGAAAAATTATTTGACTCAGCTTGAGAATTGACAATTCCTCGGATATTTGTTACAAGCTCATGAGCGAATACCGGGTTATGGGTCTGGCAGGCTTACAAACTTCATCACATTTCGATTAAGGAACAAAAAAGTTATTGAGAAAGATTTTCATATTTAAGTTTGTATTCTACCACCATTATCACATTACGTGTTCTGCCTTTGATATCAATTTCTTTCTTTCGTTCAGTGTATACTAACGCAGAACTTTCAGTCGATTTTTCTGCTAATTTTCTCCAGTGCCAGATAGAGTTCCGATCAAGGTTCCTCCAGAATTGAAAAGAAAATTGCAATGGCGGGACATTTCCACTCGCAATTAACTACAACAATTTCATTTTTGAAGACCTTTGACAGTGTATTTATGATATACAGTTGCCAGTTACACTAGGTGTTTAGACAGGCACCAACAAACGTTTTAGATACACGAGAGTGAACATGTTTCTAAGACTGATTGCTCTGTTGATTTAAAGGACATTCGCAGGTGGAAAGAGCAGCGTGATTTTATCGAAAATGATATTATTTATAAGAGTGTTAATTCAAGATTTAAATGAAGATTAGATCCAAGAACGTGAAGTACCCACTGCTCGAGGATGAAAATGTTCAATTTATGAAAAAAGGAGAAACAAGTAACAGTTACATGAAAAATGATCAGCATAAAGCTTACGATTTTTTTTCGAAACCTGTATTCTGACCGGAATAAAATGTCTCCGGATGCAAATGATTAGCTGAAAAATAGGGGAAAAGGTTGAAAAGTAATTTCTGAAAAGTTATCAAATTTCCACCAATAATAATTTTCCAAACCCTTAATAAAGGACCTTGTTAAAATTATTCATCTGTCCTTATTTGTTTAAGTTACAGGATATTTTAAGAAAAAATAAAACTATTTTTTATCCAAAGTCTTGAAGAATCTTAGAAGTTCAATGAATTATTAATGGGAAATTTTGAATATTAATAAAATGAAAAATGTCTAAACTTTTGTTTTGTATCCATCTAAAACAAATAGACTTGAGGTCAAACGTGCAGTCCTGAACTGTTGTAAGTTTTGTTGAAGTTTTATTAAGTTATGTTGAAGGAAAGGTTTGAAGAAAAGTCGGTCTTACAGTCATGTTTTCGTTCTCTTTCGACATTTTCAACAGTGATCCGTGATTCCTGTCTTTATGAACATTGGTGAACGATATAAAGTTATAATTATAGCCCCATTAGTTTACTTCCAATCACCAGTAAGACTTTTGAGTCTTTCATTTCCCTATTGTCTCTGTCTCTCTCTCCTTCTCTCCGTCCCTCCCTCTCTCTCTCTGTCCCTCTTTCTCCCTGTCTGTTTGTCTCCCTGTTAGTCTGTCTCTGTCTCTGTCTCTCTCTCTGTCTCTGTCTCTGTCTCTGTCTCTGTCTCTGTCTCTGTCTGTCTGTCTGTCTCTCTCTCTCTCTCTTATATCGGAGCCCATTTGTTGTGTTTTAGGTGTGTTTTTTGCGTTTTTGTTTTAGGTTTGTTTTAGATTAATATTCTAATAATGCTTAAGAGATTGGATATTGAAGATAAAAGGTTTTAAGATTGATCAGAAATTTGTATTGGAGACAAAGGGTAAATGTGAGCATTGGTGAAATAGAATCAGATTTTCAAAATATTAAAAGTGAAGTACGACAAAGGTGTGTTATGTCACCGGATTTATTTAATTATTATAGCGAAATAATTATGAGAGATATCAAGGAGTTTAAAGGGATAAAAGTTGGTAGAGGAAATTTTAATAATATCAGATATGGTGACGATACGGTTCTGAAAGCAGATTCAAAGGAAAAGCTGCAAAAACTAGCTAGTGCCCTAAAAAGTAAGTATTGAGAGAGGGTTAAAAATCAATGAGAAAAACACAGAAGTTATCTGAAGGTCTCCAGGAAGGAACCACCTCATGTTACTATCTTAATTAACAACAAGGCTGTGAAGGAAACAGAAAATTTCATCCATCTGAAAAGTCTAGTCACATGTGATGAACAATGTGAGAATGATATAAGGAAGAGGATCATTTTAGCAAAGAACTCATTCATAAGAGTAAGAGGAATGGTAACAAACTGCAAGCTTGGAATGTCAACAAGAGTGAGATATGTTAAGTGTTTTGTGGGGTCCGTACTGTTACATGAGATGGACATTTTGGAAGGATGATGAAAAAAGACTTCACGCTAAGGAAATGTGGTGTTGAAAAAGAATATTAAAAGTTTCCTATACAGTCAGAAGAACAGGTGAGAAGGTATTTGCCCAGGTCGGAGTAAGGGCAACGTTCCTGTCAGCCTTGAGAGTTGGGCAGCTACGCTTCGTATGGCACGTTGTTAAGCATGGAGAGCTGGAAGAGCTGTGCCTCAGTAGGGAAGATTCAGTGACGAGAAGGAAGAGGAAGACCAAGAGTAAAATAGATGGGTGGAGTGGTGAACATAACAGATGGGCTATGGCCATCTGCTTAAATGATCAGAATGATGAGAGACATAGATGTGTGGCGAACCATTGTAGACTATGTCAAGCGGGATATGGCATCTGGGTAAGGTAAGGTAAGATAAGAGGGTGATGGGGTCCATCATTCTACAATGAAGGAGAAGATTCGAAAAGACTGCTATAGAAGGTTTAGAGCAATTCTGAAAAGTGGAATTAATGCAATCAATAGGATAAACGCAATAAATTCTTTGACCATACCAGTAGTTTCATACAGCTTTAATACCATCAATTAGTCAATAGCTAAAATTAAGAAAGCTGACATCAACATCTGAAAACTTTGAATAGAATGTATTATCCCAAAGCGGATTTCGATCATTTGTATCTACCCAGGAAAAGAAGGGGTGTAGTATAACTTAAAATATCACTCATTAAATCAACTATTAGTCTCAAATTGTAGCTTTAAAACATTAAAGATTGGATAGTTAAGTTAGTCCTCAAATGCGAGCAAAACCAACCAAAAATTTATTATGCTCTAAAAGATGCTTCAAAATGTAGGAATTGTTTAAATATTTGTGCCAATGATAGTCTTCCAACTGAATCTGTAGAGGAAATCCAACTTAAAGGCAAAAAATGTAAAAAATCTTGCAAAGTCTGCTGTCTTTAAACGTCTTCCTAAGCAATGGGAGAGCAAGGCCTTGCATGGTAAATATCTCCTTAGAGCTAATGATAAGGATGAAAATAAATTTTCGCCTCATCTTTGGTTAGCTTCTTCAAGCCTCGAAAAGTGAAACCAAGGGATTCATCATTGCAGCTCAGGACTAATATCTTCCAGCCCGCACTATCGAGCAAATTGTTTGTAAAATGGTGCGAATCCATTATGTCGTATCAGTAACCAACACACTGAAACAATCGACCATTTACTTTCTGGATGCTCTATTCTAACACCAACTGAGTCTGCATGATAGGGTTGGCCAATATATACACTAGATAGTGTGTAAAGAATTCAACCTTCTCTATGAAAATAATTGGTGGGAACAAAAAGCAGCAGAGATTGTAGAAAAAAACCTATTACTGTTCTTGGGAAATTCGCCATAAAAACAGACTGAGATACAGACAATCAGACAAGATATTTTGATCAAAAACCGTTCTGAAAAAAATTATCTGCTTATTGATATGATAATACCAGAATAATACCCTTTAAAAAATCTTTGAGAAACTGAGTTAATACAAGGATCTTGAAATTGAAATAAGAAGAATGTGGTACTTGAAAAACATAACATTACCTGTAGTTTTGTGGGCACTTGGGGTGACATTTGAGAACGCTGGACAATATGTCAACCAAATTCCTGGTAATCTATCTCTAACTAACATAAAAAATTATCCTCAAAGGGACGTTACATATTTTATGAGAAACGATGTTAATTTAAATTATTTATACATGTAGTTCAAATATTCCTGTTGTTTGAATTCTACAGAATTAATAAAAAGTATCATTTTACACAAACAGGCAATTTCTTCGGAGCTACGTTTCGAGAGATACTTCTCCCATCGTCAAGCTGACGACGGGAGAAGTATCTCTCAAAATGTAGCTCGGAAAAAGCTTACCACTCATGACATGATAAAGCTCTTACATTTATGGCTTCCTCTGAGTCTATAAAGTTCAGAATTTTCAAGATTATTAGGCAATTTCTATTATTATTTTTTAAAGTAATATTACTTTTCAATGTCAATTACACTCAACAAATAGTATGTCTTCTATTCCTCATAAAAGACTTCTTTCTTGCTGTTTCTTAAGGTCCCCTGTTGATGACGTGGTACAGCTTGTATATAAACATAGCAAAATGAGAACATATATTATAAAAATAAATATAATTTGCGCATTATGATAAGTATGATATATTTTATTGCTTTATCTTTAGAAGATAAAATTTATAATTTACAAAATTTACAAAATTTCATCAATATGTTGCTCGCTTTTTAGTTAGGCTACAATTAGTGATGAGTAGTGGCTAGACTGTGCCTCGACCGATCTAGAATAGAGATCTAAGATACCTCCTTCCCTCAACCTATCTGAGTGTACACGTTGGGAAAGTGTTAGCACACTGCAAGCCTCCCTTACCAGGGAGGCTGTCAAGCAGCAGCACTACGGTCAATCCAGCTATAGACCTGTCAAATCTTTCTGACAAGAGAGTCATAACAGGCAGCCATATTTGCCTACTCGTTTGTAGTGCTGGCACAAAAAAAACCAAAATGTGCTGGGGTAGAAGAACCTATCAATCCTGTAAAGCTATCTGCTAGTGTTTGGTGACATGAACAAAGCACTCTCCTCCAACTTGTCTTGAGCCAGCACGGAAATTGGTGGAAAAAGAGGATGAGCTACGACCTCAGAAGACAATGGTTGTTAGCAAGCAGAGTACAAATTATGAAATCAACATGAAATCAAATGTTTAACCATAGTGGATTAGACCATAGCAGGCTACCTCCGTACCCTAACCAGATGATGAGAAGGGCGCGTCAGCAGCCCCTGATTTGTGCACCATATGCAACCAGGGGATCATATCAGCAGCTGAATACAAGGGAAGGGGAAAAGGAGTTTTATAGAATTGCAAAACAAATGGAAAGAGCATCAAAGGACATACAGCATGCGAGAATCATTAAGAATCTGAATGGCAGACCAATCACCAGTGAGGAGGAAGGGCTACAAAGATGGAAAGATTACTTCGAAAGTCTGATGAACACGGAAAATCCCAGGGAACCAAGGGAGGAAGAGACTGGAAGCAACGATCATGAATTCGAGCGGATAAGCACAACTGAAGTAAGGAAGTCAATAAGAAAAATGAAGAGCGGGAAAGCTGTTGGTCCTGATGAGATCCCCATCGAAGTCTGAAAAGGCCTGGGAAATGAAAGTTTGAAGGTGTTGACGAAGTTATTCATCGAAATCTTGGAAAGTGAGACCATTCCTGATGAATGGAGGAGAAGCGTGCTGATCCCAGTATACAAGAACAAGGGTGATATACAGGAATGTAGTAACTACCGTGGAAGTAAATTGATGTGTGGGAAAAAATTTTGGACGGAAGGCTAAGGCAAGAGGTTGAAATCTGCAGGCAGCAATATGGCTTCATGCCAGACAAAAGTACCACCGATGCCTTGTTTGCACTGTGTCTCCTCATGGAAAAGTATCGATAAGGTCAAAGGGAGCTTCGTTGTGTGTTTGTTGACCTGGAGAAGGCATATGACCGTGTACCAAGGAAAGAATCGTGGTATTGTATGAGGAAAGCCTGTGCACCAGAAAAGTATGTAAAATTGGTCCAGGACATGTATAAGAACAGCACGACAGCAGTTTAGGAGCGCGGCAAGTTTGACTGAATGGTTCGAAGTTCGAGTAGGTCTTCACCAGGGATCAGCACTCAGCCCCTTCTTGTTTGCCATAGTCATGGACAAGATGCCGGAGGAGGTTAGGAAGGAGGAGTCTTGGAACATGCTATTTGCAGATGACATCGTTTTATGCAGCCAAACAAGACAAGAGGTAGAGGAGCAGCTAGAAAATTGGCATGATGCACTTGAGAAAAGAGGAATGAAAATGAGCAGAGCAAAAACCAAATATTTGGTACTGAATGGGAGGGATGAGGATGCAATACACATGCAAGGTATTCAAGTGAAGAGGGTGGAGGAATTCAAGTATCTTGGGTCCACCGTACAGAGTAACGGAGACTGTGACAGAGAGGTGAAAAAGCGTGTGCAGGCAGGGTGGAACGGATGGCGGAAGGTTACAGAGGTCATATGCGACAGGAAGATATCAGCTGAAGTGAAGGGAAAGGTGTACAAGACAGTGGTTAGGCCAGCTCTGCTATTCGGACTGGAAACGGTTGCAACTTCAAAGAAACATGAGCAGGAACTAGAAGTCGCTGAGCTAAAAATGCTCCGATGGTCACTTGGTGTCACTCGTCTAGACAGGATTCGGAATGAGAGAATAAGAGGCATAGCACTCGTACGGAAGCTGGGAGAGAAGCAAAAAGAGCAGAGACACCAGTGGTTCGGGCATGTCATGGTAAGAGAAGAAAATTACGTTGGAACGAAAATGCTGGATATGAATGTCCCAGGAAGGAGGAAGACAGGCAGACCGAAAAGGAGATATATGGATGCTATCAATGAGGATTTGAAAGAAAAAAGATTGAGAGTGGAGGATGAATGGACCGTGTAAGGTGGAAGAGATTGATCCGCTGTGGCGACCCCCTAAAAGGGAGCAGCCGAAAGTAAAAGAAGAAGATGAAACCAGGGGATCNCCCAGGAAGGAGGAAGACAGGCAGACCGAAAAGGAGATATATGGATGCTATCAATGAGGATTTGAAAGAAAAAAGATTGAGAGTGGAGGATGAATGGACCGTGTAAGGTGGAAGAGATTGATCCGCTGTGGCGACCCCCTAAAAGGGAGCAGCCGAAAGTAAAAGAAGAAGATGAAACCAGGGGATCACATCAGCAGCCTTGGACTGGTATGAAACTGGTATAATACAAAAGAGGACATTTTTTTCTGTACCTAAAATCTTGAGTCATATGACCTTAATAACCATTCCTTAGATTCACTGCTTCATGAAATCATCAACATAAAATGGGACAGTGTCGAATTCGCAGAAACAAAAGTTAAAGAAATCAAGATTGAAATCCATAAAATAACCGGCCACAAACTGTCTTTTCTAGCCGGTCTTCATACAACGCTACGTTCTAAAGTCATCTCACTCAGACAAAGAAGCTTTATGTATTGTCAACATCATCCCGAAAGAGACCTTCAGCATGGAAGATTTTAACTGTAAACTAGATTAACTACACAATGCCTTCTCCCCAGACAAGTATACCTCAAGTATTGCAAACGCCTGAAGAAAACTCCTAACCCCACTTCTGTGTTACAAATTATTTAGTAGTCATTAACACCATGTTTCAAAAACAAAAAGTTTTTTATTTGGACTTCACCTGATGGCAAAACTAAAAATCAAATGTATCTGTAAGATTAACTGTTCTCAACAGCTCTCAATTAAGTACTCCCGACGTGTCAGACCATCGCATAGTACGTATAAAAATCAGATTGATATTTTTCTGGCCGCAATGTCTATTCCATAGAAAAAGTTAAACATCCAGAGATACCTACACTTTTCCAGATAACCTTGCAAAATCTCTTTTTATCGGTTTTGAATCAGAAGCTGAATGGTAAAAGATATACAACACCTTATGTAACGGTATAAATGTTGCCTCAAAAGAAGCACTCCCTACAAGCATTGAACCGATTCTAGAATGAGTGTCGCAGCAAACAAAACTAGCAATCTCCAATAAACATAAAATAAGAAAAGAAAATGGTTTGTCATCTATGCAATATTAGATTCCTTAAGCTGACTCTAAAAAGTTGGTGAAAAATAATCAATTGAATTATAATGAGCGTAGTATTGAAAACTCAATAACCTTCCATCGCATAACTTGTATCATGCTGCATTGAAAAAGCATAAAACAAAATCTAAAAATATAAGATGGGTTATTAACGACAATAACAGAGCCTTTCTAACGAACAAAGACCAAATTCGTGAATGCTACGTTAATGTTTTTGAAGAACTGTATTTTGATAACCAAAACCAAGTCGTTACTTGGGACTCCAGTTCTGATGAAATTCAGCCGATCTTAAAAAGTAAGATGCCTTTTGCAATCAACAATCTGAAAAACGGGGAAAGTCCAGGTCTTGATAATACCTACGCTGAGTATATCAAAACTGGCGGTAAACTGCTCATCATTACACCACATCATCTATTCAACTGCATCATAACAACAAGAAAAATTTCACAACTCTTTAAAGAAGCTCCATTTGTTGTGATCTTCAAGGAAGGTAGCAGACTTGATTGCTACAATTATGGCTCATTAATCCTACTAAGCCATGTTTTCAAAGTCCTTGCTAGTATTATTGGAACCCGAACTAAAAGAGACTTGTATGCGTCTCTTCCTACAGCACAAGTTGCTTATCAACGTGAAAGAGAAACCGTCGAACGGATATTAGCTCTTGAACAAATAATTAAAAAATCCATAGAATTTAACAATCCTGTGCATATTATGTTCATTGACTTTACGGAGGTCTTTCATAGTGTCAAATTCCCTGGCTACGAAGACTGATCAAACATCAATCAACAAAACATACATTAAATGTCTGAAACAATCATTTCAAAACTCAAAAGTATATATCAAAACAGATCCTGGAACATCACTTTGTGTTAATATTCTTAAAGGAGTTAAACAAGGTGATCTTCTATCTGCCATCCTATTCTTCATCAGTATTGGAGCACTTGCGCTTCAAGCTAAATATAAATGCCGATCTGGCTTTCATTGTCATATGTAACTCCTGTCACCAACTACAAACATTTCTTCGTGATGTAGCTAAATATGCAACCAAAGCCAGCTTGAAAATTAATGTCTCCAAAACGGAGTGCATGACAACCGGTAAGATCAATCAGGATTCATCAATAGCCAGATGTGATGGAAATTGATTGTTAACTGTTTCAGGAAAAGCACAGAAACATGAAGATTTGTCATAATACCAATGGTCACCACAATATGGATAGTCGTCAAACTCAATAAATTGGCCTGAGAAAATAAATAATTTTTCGATTTTGAAATGATATTGTTGCAGCAAATGCTTCAAGTGAACTTTTGTAATAAAAACAAGCATTGCTTTTCCTTATTTGGTGTAATTTTTCAAAACTCCTTTGTCTGGGAGATATGCTGTGGCCATTCATCGTGCAGGTTTTAATTGTTTTGACATTTGTACGTTTAGTTGACCACTTCAAGTTTAATTTTGATTATCAGACATTAGGAAATGTATCATAATTTGAAGTGTCAGAAACATCAATAGTCGATTTTCATTTTTGTTTCTTTGATAAGAAAACTCTCTTCTACTTTTACTCCTTTACTTTTCGGGGAGTCAATAGCTGAAGATTGATTATTGAAAGTTACATCTGAATGGAAATCGATTTTGGCATCGTGATCATCATCATTACCATCATCATTACCATCATCATCATTATTCTGTTTATTTAAATCTCTCTCACTCTCACCAGTTTCATCTTCACATTGAAAAGTTGAATGTTCAACATCAGTCATTCTCTTCATACAAATCTCGATAATGTTCATCAAACAGTTTTTTCTGAGAACACTCTGACAGTTTCTGTCGTTTTAACACAACTAATTTATTTTCACTAAAACGTAAGTTCAAAGTCCATACTGGATCTTTACCACTTGTTACCTTTGGTAAACAGTGGGACCATACATGTTTTTTTAGAGATATCAACGTTTGAAAGACTAGAACGGAGGGAACATATTTAATAAAGATGGACAGAAAGCAAGCAATGTAGGATGGAGAAGCTGATACAGGAATCGCTTCCCAAAGTCACTCCAATGGAGAGCACGTCTTCCTCGTTGGTCAACAATCAGTGTATCAGTGCTTCAAGACCCACTGATCTTGCAGGCAGGGAACCAAAACTCAAGACCCGATCAAGGAGGTTCAAAAGTCAAACATTTGATCTCAGCCAAAAGGCCGAGAATAGGTTCACAAAGTTGATATTACAACCCGAAGAAACCAGATTACAACTTGTGGATGAACAAATAAAAACGCCTATCCAACAGAATTCTAATTTGTATTCCATGTGACTATTTTGATTTTAGCAGGGGAATTCCCCCTGAAAGAAATTTCATCACAAAGGAAAATATTACAGTACCAATTCCTAGGGTATTTTTAACAAGTGGAAATACGCAATCCACAGATCCACAAAAATACGAAATGAATCATTGAAAAAAATATAAAAGAAAATGTCGTTAGACCTCAACTAAATTTGCTTCTTTTTTTCACCTTTTTACTGGTTTTTTTGCACCAAGTTCATGTGCGAATGAAATTCCATAATAGCTGACAGGGTTCATCATTTTACAAAACAAAAAATTCAAAAAACACGTCAAAGTTAAAATATACTAAAAGTCAGAATTAATTATAAAAATCGGATTAGCAGAAAAAAATGTATCACAATAATTATCAACAGGGGTGTGTAATTTTACAATCGCTGCCCTGACAGGGTTAGTTTCTGAAAGCTCGCATCATGTTTTCTTTCAACTAGCACCTGCACCGTGTTCTTCAATTGGTTTCGAGTCATTACCCGTTTCTTCACCATTTTACAGAGCCTCTTAAGTTAAAAGGTATTTCATCTTAAAAAAACTTTTATCTTTTTATCTTATTTATTTTTCAAATTTTGTTTTTTATTTTAGTTTTAGTAAGTTTCTTTTCATACTTTTATCATGTTATACACAGGACACAATTGAAACCAGGTTTTATTGACTGATTTCTCCCCCCCCCCTCTCCCCTCTCCCTCTCTCTCTCTCTCTCTCTCTCCCTCCCCCCCTCCCCCTCTCTCCCCCCC
>RDPX01000702.1:54547-85036 GCA_003991215.1 Morbakka virulenta | reverse complement strand
TCTCCCGCTCCCTCTCTCTCTCTCTCTCTCTCTCTCTCTCTCTCTCTCTCTCTCTCTCTCTCTCTCTCTCTCTCTCTCTCTCTCTCTCTCTCTCTCTCTCTCTCTCTCTCTCCCCTCTCTCTCTCAAAGTGTGTACTTATCTGATCTCAGGCTATGAATATGATTTGGGAAACGACAATGCATCGGAAACGTTTCAAACGTAGAATGCACTAAAAAAGACTTTAAATGTAATGTAATGTATTTAGATTGAGTCAAAGCAAAAGAACGAAAGTGTCCATCCAAGACTGCAATAGTGGAATTTACGTTCTCGTTAGGTAAAGATTTCTAGCATTTAGAAAACGAAATAAGAAGCTTTTTCTATTCTTCTCCATAACTATGGATAGACGCTAAAACTCTGCCTTCCCTGGGTGAAAAAACCTCTTCCAAATAACCAAATAGGAGTTATTTACTAACAAACGCACCGAACTGGAGGCTTCAACACAAATCACATTTTTCTGGATTAACTATCCCTTAAAGATTTCAAAGTTAGAGAAACGAACAAAATTCAAACTTACTTTATTCCGGGCGCTGCGTATCCAGATTATGTACTAACACAGGACCAATACTAAATACATTACATAAAAAGAATGTGTCATAATTAGACAAACACTTCTATTAATATCAAGAGATAAAAAAAGATTTAAAGTGAACATTCCAGCATTACAAGAAAAAAATGGAAGAAATGAGAAGAAACGAGAGTATTCACAGGAGAGGAAAAAGAAGGAAAAAGTAGGCAAAAGAAAAAGAGTAGGCAACTGTTTTATCAGAACCAATGTATATATATATATATATATATATATATATATACTAAAGGTTAAAAACGAAAAATAAGAGTTATAATTGCAACTAATAGTTTTACGATATTTCGATCATCAGCCTAATTCTCTCCTATACACAATGAGAACTTTTTGTTATTAATACACAAGACTACACACACACACACACACACACACATGCACATATATATAAAGATATATGTATATATATACATATCTCCAATATATGTAGCATACAACACTTAGGTCCGGTATAAAAAGAGAGGCTTTCACAGATGTTCAAGCAAAGCATCCAATTTTTGAAATGTTAATCATTGTTGCATGAAGTGTTGAAAATCTAATGGTCATGTAGCAATTATATCGACTTTGATTTGACTGATAGCGCTTTTGTTGGAGAACGAGGGAACAAGGTAGCATAATTGGCTGCTTTATATCAATATATAACTCTATGGACAAAGATGCATACAGACATCTAATTCCTGAAACCTTATTATTCCTGAGAATATACGTATAATTCAATGGATGAGCACTGATCTAATTTCAATTCACATCCAGCAGTAACAAAGGTTATAATTTTAATCCTTTTTTTCATACTTTCACTCTTTTCCCACAGATTATTCCAGTTACTGATATGACAACCCTCACTTTTACTGGGTGAACTAAACAGTATTTATTTAGGTATGGAATGTCTGAGTTACTGTTATCTGACAGAGATTCGTAACTTCCATGTCCAACAAAGAGAACATCCAATATTGCTCCGATATATGTTACTTGGTAGAGGATGTAGTCATGACATCCAAAAGCCATGTTTTGAGCCCAGCTCGCTGTTCACTTAGTTCTACCCTTTTTTTTCAACTTTTATGTCCTATATATGATGTTAATTTACATATTTCTAATGTTGACCAATCGTATACTTTAATCTATTATCGTCATAGATAGGCTAGCGTCTTGATGGTATCATCCAACTTATAATTTGCTATTTATCAATTGAATCCTTTTCTAAGCCCTGGAAATGGATCTAAGGTCTGTATTCAGCTTTGTATAGTTTTCGATGTACTATTCATTTATCAATAAGTTTGACATTTTAAGTATTATTTTGCACTTATTTGACCTAGTTAAAGAAATGCAAGGGGAAAAAAATGCGAGATTTGATGCATAAAATGAGCGTTCTTTAACTAACGCGTCACCTTGGTTGATTTGAGGTCATTATTTGGCAAAAAGTTTCATCAGCATGTATCTATTTATATATGTGTGTGTTTATTCGCCACTGACAAAAAAATACAAATGTTCAAAGGTAAGTGTTAAAATAATAGATAATACAGATCATGAAGACCTTATTTTCATTATGGCCCCTAATGATCATTTGAATGTTGTAACTGCCTTGTTATCTCCTCATGTTATTGAAATCGAATTGGTTGACAGTGTACCGAGAGTGAACATTACTGTTTTTGCAATTACTTGTTTGTTATTTTAAAGGCAATATCTTATTGGAATAGGACTCCCACATGCTATTGACGATACTGTCTGCTTCCATTTTTACCTTTACTATTAAATAATATCCTGTTAGCATTGCTAATCGTATTATGTTGTGTTATGCAATGTTTATTGCATTATTTTGCTTCAAAATAAAGGATAGCGGATAGACACTACTATTCAGACTTAATCACATGCTTTATATGTCAATCCTGAAACAAAATATGTCATTGTCATTTGAGCTTCAGGGTTAAGAGTGAATTGGACATACATTAAAGTATACTTTATTCTATGTTTTAAACTGTGTTTCTAGTTGGCGTTCTATTTCCTGACATGCCAGTAACTAACTTAAAAAGAACCAATAACTTCATGGCCTTTTTTATGAATTCATTTTTTTTCTAAGAAGAAAAGTGTTATCTCTGATCTGTCTCACACTGGGAGCCACTGGCTGTGACTTCTTTTCCTGCGTCGACAAACGTTGGCCTTTTCATTACCAGATATGTATGTTGTGCTTAAACAAAAATAAAGATTTGAATAATTTTGATTGAAAAACCTTCTCTTTTACTATTCCTATTGAATTTCTTATTTGCTTGAAAAAGAAAAGTTCTTCAGCTTTAAAGTTCAATAATTAAAGAAAACACTGGTATCCTTAATGCCTAATTATCTGACGTTTTGAAGCAATTTTGAGAATAAAAGCAAATTTTTGTTATCCATTTTGACAGAAAAACTTAGTTTGTAAGAGCTCAAAGCACTCAAGTATGAGCACAAGCATTAATTGTTGCTAAAGGATATCTTGCTCGTCAACACTCTGGCCGAAGAGAATAAACCATTTCAGAGGAAGAAATTAAAGATATTGATAATCTCAAAGAGGTGCAATTTTTTTTGTGGTCTTACGCGTTAAGGACTCATTTCACAAGCTAGTTTCAAATCACAAGTAAGTTCGTCGTCACCAAAACAATATGTCAGCAAGCACCATAGAGACTATGCTCAAACTCTTTCCTGTTTCTTCAGCTCTAGTTCCCTGGTCGCCTGCATGGTACAGGCTCGAGGATTACAACCTAATTTTTTATCTTGTAGTGAGTTTTGCAGTGGATGTAGCACACTGGACATATGGAATTGTGAAATGTTATCCAAAAGTATGCTTGACACCGACGTATGCTAATTATACAGAATGCAAACCTCACAAATCAGTAGAAGAATTAATTCACAACTACTGTACTTCATTGATGCCATGGTATGTTAAATATTTCCCTTATTTTCTAATCGCAGGTTCCCTTTTACTTGTCGCTGCACACAGACTTCCTATAATTTGTCCCGAAACCAACAAGAATCTTACCAATTTGTATGACATTCTATTGAAACTGCGTGACCTGGAAATGGAACCAATTAAATACACACATTATGATTATCAACTTTGTACCCAAAATAGCAAAGGGCCATTGCCTGAACGGAAAATAAGTAAAAGTGAACTAAAACACCTGGCTGAAAGTGTGATATTCACGAGACAAGGAAAACCTCGATTTACAGTGTATACGATGGTCATATTTGTGTTGTCACCGATTTGCAAGATACTTATTTTATCTGGAAATCTCTGGGTATTATACCAACATCATGGATTCGTGTCAACTACAGTTCACCATTGTCCGATAATTAATGCAACGTTATTCCATAAATTTCGACCAGTAGACTGCATTCATATTTCACCAGCGAATGTTTATATTGCAGACGTCATTTTGTTATTCATCACTTTGATATCACTTTTTTTGTCCTTTCTCTATCTTTTCTTTTTGTGTAACCATGTGAACAAGCTTTTCTGGCTTCGAGTTCACAAAAGAAATTACATATTTGTTGCCTTCACAGATGTAGAAGCGTCTGTTAAAGGTATTGAAATAAACACGAAACAACTTATGGGAGTTGCTTTTTTTCTTGACGTCATGAAAAAAGACAGTGAATTGCCTGTAGAAGAACTTGTCTTGTTATTGGATCATGGACCACGAATTTGGGGGAAATGTTTAACAGATATCAAAAGAAGAGGCAATTTTCATTCGACTGAAACACAAATATAGTTCTATATGGAAACATTTAGTAAGTGCCAACCTGTTTACTAAAAGGTTTTGTAGTAAATTATAGGTATTCAATAAAAGACCATTCACTAATTCTTTTTGTCTACAAAGAAAAGGTGATGATAGTTACATATGAATTGTCTCCGATGCTCCTAAATAAAAGACAGAGCTGGCTCTGCAATTACTTCGAACTGGTTTAGCTTAAATGTTTTACTGAATTTACAGTTTAGCAAAATATTCTGTGCTATAGCTGAATTGCAATTAAGAAGTATGTGTACAGCCTTGGACTTCCTTTTTGACTGAGCTTAACATTAAGGAGTTTATTGTAAACACTAGGGACACCTTGTTTTATTCTATCGATCAATCATAAGGACTTACGGTCTATGCGCCTAGTATCACGCCGGTGCTTATCTCCCAAACAACCATACTTGAATTGATGACAGGCAAGATATCCTTTGTAGATGGAGGAAGAATTTTTCCCGAAGTGAAACGTACTTTGAGACCAATACCACGAGGATTCGGAAATTGTTCTGGTAATTTGATTTTCGAATTTAGTGGGAACCAGGCCTATCTATTTGAAGATGTAAAGAGCAAGAGTGAGAGCGCTATTTAACAGGATTTTTAAAGCTAGATAATTAATACCGAAAAATTTTTCTAAAACAATGTTACAGTTCCTATTAATCAACAGAATTTGCTTTATTCTATTCTATTTCTCGTGAAAAAATTATCTGGACAGAATAAAACGACAGCTTGTTATGAGGCCAATTGAAAAGGGCGTGGAAGTGAATGAGTCGCACTGTACATTTTTCCCAATGAAAGTCGCCTTTCGAAACACATTGTTTTTGAAAGATGTGTGGGTTTTTTTCTACTAAGACATCTAAAAATGATAAGCAAGCACCCTGTTTTTATTGAGCAATCAACAGGTGAAGATGGTTGAGATTAATTATGAACTCAATACTGCCTTTATCATTTTTTAATAAAGCAGTGTTATCGATGAATCGTTAATACTTTAAGATATCTACATTTTGTTTAAACTTAAATAATTGTTTTTTTTAATACTCCAAAACAATATTGGCCAAGGCCGGTCCCATTGTTGACCCCATGGCCCTATGTACACGGTCAATATATTGGTACATAACATTTTGAAAGCTAAATTCAAGTGATTTTGTACCTAAATTCTATATATACAAAAAAAATCTTATGAAAAAGGAAGCTATTAGATTTCCTCGTGGTACAGCGTTTAAGAAAGAAATTTAATGACCTCGTCTAAAAGAACGGTAGTGAATAGACTTTTGATATCAAAGTAACACAGGACAGAATTTGTTGTATCTATGGAGCACTTCTCAATTAAGTAGCAAATCTAATGAAGTCCTTATCACAGAAACTGAAGTATTTTTGTAGCACTGGCTGAAGGACTAGTGTAGACTATTTTGCTAGCTGGGGTTATAAAGAGCCAATAATTGATAAAATAGGCTTAATATTGTCTTTGTGAATTTTTGGTAGGCCATACATTCTACGGTGCTAAGGTGCCAGATGGTCTAAACTTGGCCAGCAACAAAGGTTTCGAGCAAAATGAGCGTGATTTCCGTTACGATATATATATATATATATAATATATNAAGATGTGTGGGTTTTTTTCTACTAAGACATCTAAAAATGATAAGCAAGCACCCTGTTTTTATTGAGCAATCAACAGGTGAAGATGGTTGAGATTAATTATGAACTCAATACTGCCTTTATCATTTTTTAATAAAGCAGTGTTATCGATGAATCGTTAATACTTTAAGATATCTACATTTTGTTTAAACTTAAATAATTGTTTTTTTTAATACTCCAAAACAATATTGGCCAAGGCCGGTCCCATTGTTGACCCCATGGCCCTATGTACACGGTCAATATATTGGTACATAACATTTTGAAAGCTAAATTCAAGTGATTTTGTACCTAAATTCTATATATACAAAAAAAATCTTATGAAAAAGGAAGCTATTAGATTTCCTCGTGGTACAGCGTTTAAGAAAGAAATTTAATGACCTCGTCTAAAAGAACGGTAGTGAATAGACTTTTGATATCAAAGTAACACAGGACAGAATTTGTTGTATCTATGGAGCACTTCTCAATTAAGTAGCAAATCTAATGAAGTCCTTATCACAGAAACTGAAGTATTTTTGTAGCACTGGCTGAAGGACTAGTGTAGACTATTTTGCTAGCTGGGGTTATAAAGAGCCAATAATTGATAAAATAGGCTTAATATTGTCTTTGTGAATTTTTGGTAGGCCATACATTCTACGGTGCTAAGGTGCCAGATGGTCTAAACTGGGCCAGCAACAAAGGTTTCGAGCAAAATGAGCGTGATTTCCGTTACGATATATATATATATATATAATATATATATATATAAAATATATATATATAATATATATATATATAGATAGATAGATAGATAGATAGATAGATAGATAAATAGATGGATAGGTAGATAGATATCCAATGCTAAGAATTCATTTTTGCATACTGAGCACAAAATACGCTGCAAATTCAGTGTAGTACTGATACCATGATAAAAGGGAAGATCCATAAGGATTCTTTCTGTTTAGAAGGGGTAATCTCAATTATTACAGACAGAAAGTAATTTCAGCTTGAAAAAAATGTCACTCGATCTACGTTTAGCGGTTATGTCTATAAACATGGAATAATATCTCACTTTCACTAGAAGAGCCTCAGTTCATAGGGAGTTAGAAGACATATCAGGTTTCAGAATTAGTTGTAATTTCAGTAAACCTTATGGTGATTGGGAAAATTTTTATGCTGGAAGACTTCGTCATATCTGTTTTGCACTTGATAACCTTTAGCATTTTCTTTGCATAAGTATGCTGACATGAGTGTGCTTGTTAGAGGAAGTCAATACCTGACTTTTTTATCAAGCGTTTTCCTTCACCTTCACCCATTCTCAAAAAAAGGATAGAAAATAGTTTTTACTATGTTGTGCCGTTTAATGTTTAAAAGTGAAACACGTGAACGAGTGAAAAACTTCACTTTTCTGTCAAGATTTTTCGTCCATGTGCCTGGACGCCATGTCATTTTGTATTCCTTTGCATGAGGGAGGGAAGAAAATACAGAAAATACAATTTTCTGTATTTTCAGTATCTGCAGTGTTTTTATCAAATGATGTCATTCACTCTTCAGATTTGTTTTCATTTCTTCCTTTTTCAATTCCTAAGCAACTGAGAGAAGATCTGGCAGCTACGCCATGTTTCTTCAGCATATAAATGGGTAAATATACTGACGTCTTTCAGTAGAGGAAGCTCCCGATTTTACCAGCCATATGCATATTGCTGATATCAAAGAAGAATTTCTATTTTGTGAGCTCCTTCCAGAAGTAACCAAGGCCAGCAACATCTTAAAAGTAGTAGATAAATGTTTTGCCAAACAGAACTTTGACTGAAAGAAACATTTTAGCTGTCTGTGTGCAGACAGACAATCTGTATTAGTTCGCAGCAACCACATCTGATTTTTCTGCTTTGGTACAGAAAAGAAAACTCTCTAAGACATTGTGCCCCACTGTTTTCAACACTGGAATGCACTAGTTCCAAAGACTCTGCAACCATTTCTGAAAGATTATCTGTCTACTAGCGTGATAGTTATTAACTTCATCAGAGCCACGTTCCTGCACCATCTCATTTTCAAGAGCTTTTGTCAGGGAACGGGAGCACAATATAAAGTTCTTCTCGCTACATATAAATTCTCTGGCTTCCATAAAAACAAAGTTTGAAGCACTTGATCAAACTTTGGGTTACTTTTCTTAATATAAAAACAAAGCTTATTTTCAGAACAGTGAAACAGTAAAGGAACAATAAGCAATGGCAAAGAAACAATGAGCAATGGCAAAAAACAATGAGCAATGGCAAACAAACAATAAGCAATGGCAAAGAAACAATGAGCAATGGCAAAGGAACAATGAGCAATGGCAAAGAAACAATGAGCAATGGCAAAAAACAATGAGCAATGGCAAACAAACAATAAGCAATGGCAAAGGAACAATGAGCAATAAACCATGGAGGGATGTGAAGTTTTACTTTGTAACTACGACTAAGTGCAAATATTTCAAACACCACCTGAAGCTATTCTGTGAATTCAGTTGCAGCACCGAATGTTAATTTGCCTGAATCCCATGGACTATTAGCAACAAATTGACAAAATCTATCCTGCTTTGCCTGACAAAATTTAAAAGGCTTTCGGCGATGTCCCTTTTCAACAAGAATATAAACTGTTGCCTTAACCTTTACAGTAACAACAGCGTAAACTGGAGATCCAAAAGGAGGTAAAAATGAAACTTATCAATGTTCATGAACAGAGGTAAAAAAAGAGATCCAAATAGAATTTTTTCATGAATGTCAATCAGGAAACTATGTGGAAAAATCAACAAACTGTGGAAGATCATGAGTAGGAGCAAAGTTGTAACTTCTCCAAATCTGTCAATCTTATTGGAATAAGTCAACTAGGTCATGTGATGAGCAGGAAAGTCACGAAAAGCAAGGATATTTAGCAGTGAGCCTTATTCTATCACAATAACTGAACTAGAATCAGAAAAGGGAGATGACACAAAAAATAGGTTATAGATTAGCAGAAGAAGAGGTAATCTAAAGCACATGAAAGGGTTTTCTTTAGATTTAAGTTATTTTACTCAAATAACTGGAAGATGCTGTCAGGCATAGATGACAGGACTATGAAGCTAAGTTTTAGAGTCTAGTTGAAACGTAGGTAAATGACCTTGAACATGCAGATCGCTATTTCCAACATTGTCATCGAGGCTTGTCTCAAAAAGTAAAAAAATATGTGGACGCTCTTAATGAATGAAAGTTTCCACAACGAAAAATGTGGAACAAAGACCTTTGGCACTACTAAAAGCTAAGGAGAAAGATTTTTTATAACAAGTTTTTCCTGGTCTGTGCAGAGATATTACTATCTCATCTTGTGCCTACAGTCGCGAATGTGAAGTCAGTATTGGTCGGAAAATTGTTTGCACCTTCATTAGTTGCATTAAACTTTTCATAGGAGGAAAGGGAATATATGTCTGACACCAGGCATTTAAGTCATTATCATTGGGGGACACGGTGTTTGTGGCTCCATAATTTTAGTCCTTTCATTTTCCATTTGTTGCTTCAGTTCCCCGAATGCAGTTCTCACGGTTGTCTAACATCTCAAGCAATGCCTGGAAATGCGTTGGGTTCTTGGTACTGTAATATTTCAAAAGATTTTAGTGCTGTGCTGTCTGACATCACCAAGGCCAGATCTTTTTGTTAAAATCATGAAATACAAAAAGCTTAAGTCTATAAACACGGGGAGTGTTAATCAAGACCTACACGGGAGTGCATTATGCAATGCGTATAAGCAACTTAGATCTTCACAAAATCTAGATATGCATGTGAAAGAGTACAGCTGGTTTCTTTCTGCTGTTCTTGACCAACATGCACTCTAAAGACAAGAACAAGTGCAAGGAGATCCGGTGTACCATGGTATAATGAGATGATCAATACTGCACAACAACCATGTTGGAAAGCAAAGTCCGACTAAACGACTATAACTCAAAGAAAAATCATGGACGCAGCTAGAGCGAGTTCTTCCCTAAATTTATTAATGAGTACGGTGATGACTTAAAAGACTCTGCAGCCACAAATATATTTCTGGGGATGAAAGACATTTTCACCTTGCCTCAACATTTTGATAAGACCCTGTTGGCTAATAACATTAATAGCTTTTGATGCGCAAGATCCAAAACATCCGCGAAGGATTTTTTTCTACTCATATCAGTCAATCTGTTCATGAGCTTGTTCCTTCGGATAAATTAATACCAAGTTCTGTTGAAGAGCTACATTCCTTTAAAACTTTAAGCGAGGATTAAGTCAAAAAAAATTCTGAAGAGTGCAACCAAATGTCATGTGACCGGGACCCTTTTCCACCATCTCTGCTCCATGATACTATCAATATTCTTATCTTCTTATCAAAATTAGTCAATCCTTCTTTGACACTATCAAATTTTTCGCTTAAATGGAAAGAGGCGTTAGTTAAGCTATTATTGAAGAATATCCCGAAGGAATTTTCCTACAAAAGTCTATGTTCTGTTAGTAATCTACAACTTTTAGCATAAATGACATAAAGTCACATTACTAACAACGACCTGTATTCACTACTTCAATCTGCGTAAAAGACATTTCACAGTACGGAAACTGTACTGTTGAGAGTTACCAACAAATTTCGTGTCGGCATGAATAATCAGAATGTAACAATACTAGTAATGCTGGGCTTAAGTGACCCATTTCAAAGCGTGGACTACTCTGTTTTCTTACACAACCTGAAAACTACATGTGGAGTTATAGGATCTGTACCGGAATGGCTTTCATTCTACCTGCGTGATTGTTATCAGCGCGTAGCTGTTAAGCCTGACGATCTACTGGAAATATATCATCAGACCTTTGGAGTCCCTCAGCGGTCCTGCCTAGGACCACTTCTTTTCACCATAAGTAGCCACTAAGATACTAAGAGTCATTTATTCAACATCCATGTCTATGCTGACGGTACGCAGTTATATATCATTTAAACCAAATAAAAAGAATACTGAAATAGAAGCATGAAATGCTATAGAACACTGTGCTAGAGCTGTCCGATCTTAGATAAAATTTCAAACAGTTCACGGTTTTCCCATGTTTAGCCTTTTACGTATCAGCTGCAATGACTGTCTGTCAAATGCAGAATAATTTTAAAGATAATTTCAATTACTTTCAAGGTTTTACAAGGTAATACACTATCATATACTAATGATCTTATTGGTCTTAAGGAGAAATGTAGATGTAGTCTTCCTTCAAATAATAATGGTTCTTTTTAACAAAATCCAACTGGAACAATAAAAAGAGGTTAGGTGAACAAGTCTTTAAAACAGCTGCACCAATTTTGTGAAATTGTCTTCCACTTAATATTAGAAATTTAAATAATGATATAACTACCCCCCCCACCCCCTATGATGATGGAGATGGTATTAAGCGAAGCGACAGCAAACACTATCTATCACACTTTGCCCTGATAAGAGTAGCGCGGTAATGAGGTGACACTACCGGCCGGTGGTTAAATCGAGACAACATCTCTAGGAGGGTTACCAATCAAGGAAGAAAGGACCCTTCTCCACACGAGGGAAAATTATTTCTCCTATTTTAAGGTCTAGGGGGGAAATCCAAGTTTTCAGTTGAGGTTTCCTTCTTTCCCATGAACAAAGTTTTTTTTGTTTAAACAGGAAATTGAATGAAAAAAGACTTAGTCTTTGTTCAATGTCCATCCTAAAACGCAGTGACCATGTATATGACGTGTCATTCCCACAGAATTTTCAGACATATGTAAATAGCTACATTCCTTGAAAATTGTGTATTCAACCGCCTGTAATATAGTGTTTATGCCAGGGAAATCACAAGAAGCGAGCCGAGAAGAATTTAATCCATTTTGCAAAATGTCCTCAAAAGAATAACAAATTAGATTAATCGAAAAATGTCCCTGCTCCATACTCCTAAGCTTTAAAAAAAGACTCTAATAATTGTTAAAAAGCAGCTGAGACAAATACCCCAAAAAACCCGATCATTTTGATTGGTTCTGTGTATTCCACAACGGCCGTTTAATAATGATAGAAAAGCCCTCAAGCATTAAAAATGTCTGTGAAAAGTAAAGTCTTCAATCCGTTACGCATTTAAGAAGAACTTCAAAAACAATTACTCTGGATCTTAGAAAATATGTAAGTACAAGACCACCAAAATGTACAAAAGAATTCAACATCAGCCAAGAACGAATACAAGAGACAGTGCAAAATAAAGCTGAACTTATGTCTCTACTTAGAAATCTAGTTCTGCAGACACTTTAAGGGTACAATGCACCTTATACACAGCTAGTGATTTGCGGAAGCGAGACTATTTACTTTTATCCATTTACCTGATTGGGGGTAAATAATTATAAAATGTCTTACACGCCAGTCAGTAACCGAGAGGGAAGTTTTTTAATAAATAGGTATTGTCAATTTAGAAAGTAACTCAACATAGATTGATCGATAAAAGAGCATAAGTTTTCCGGTATTGAACATCATCAGTGATGTGTGTAAAACAATGCAAGTCAGCTATGATACAAGAATATATAGCCTTCAAAAATATTATAATACGATAGCAGTAAAAACAATAAGGTACATAGAGCACGATGAAAGAATGTCATATTTACTGCATGAGTTGCATTGGAATTGTCATTTTTAGTGACTACAAATGATAAAATTAAGAGTGGTTACGCGACACTGTTTCTGAAAAGGGTCAGTTGATTTGAGACCGATTAGTCATTGATAGTTTTTTCATTGTAATTATCAAGGCCTCTATATTCTTACGCAATCTTGTGTTTGGACAATTTTCCATTCGTATCTGTGGGCTGCGAGTTCCCTAATGTGTTTAGCTGGTTCAGAAACATTACTAATGCTCTCGTGTCCTTTCCACTTTAATTCCACAAGCGCTTCATTTGATTCAGAGAATGGAATTTCTACCAGAATAAACTTCCTTGGCTTGTCAACCAAATATGGCAGAATGATCATTTCTTCCTCATCAACTTTGCAGTTGAAGGTGTTTCCAAACTGACCGATTACACTATCTGTAAAACGTGTCGTAAAGCAAGAGTTTCAGTATTTTCTTTCTTCTCTGCTTCAAACTTGAAAGTTATCCATTGCTATCCTGCATATGCAAGTCTCCATTGATCTTATTTTTGTTTTTATCGTTTTGGTATCAGTGCATTGGTAGCTTACTTGTTACTTTGCTCAAGCTGGTTTTGAGCAACTTCGTAAGATTATTCTCGACGGTAAATCATGCAAATATGATTATTGTTAATAGCAGCAAATAGAATTGGCTAATCATCTCTAAACAATGACGTCATCAATCAAGTGTTCGAGGAAAGCTTGTGAAGATGTAAAAAACTGCTGCTTTCCAGTTTCATGAGATGTTGGCGAAAGGTACTATTCAAATCCCTCCCATTGTGCATCTATCAGTTTGCTTGTAGTACTTAGACCAGTAAAGGAAGGTGCTGTCTGGTGCGAGCTTTAGAAATAACGTTTTACTGTAAAACGACTAAATATCTTTGGGAGCTTCTTATTCATAGATTTCACCCAAAATGAAATCTACTGTCGGGACATTTATGAATGATTCTACGCCATACTTGTATTAGCTTAGCGAAGTCCCGAGTATTATGCATGATGTACTCTTTATTGATGTATCGGGGTTTCAAATATTCCGAAATCACCAGAGCCGCGTTACTATTGGTCGGAATTTCAGCGAGTCAACAGTGATTTTATGTCATCAAATTTATGCGTCTTCGCAGTACCATACGGCGGAGCAGTAGTGAATGTGGCACAAATGTGGTCAGTTTTTGTATTCCGGAAATTTCAGAAAATAAGTTCTTGGAAACGTTTAAGATCTTCAGGGATATTGTCTACACGTCTCTGTATCAACACCTTTCTCTGTGCCCTCGTCTATATATAACCGGATTTCTCCATGATAATCACACACAAATCCTTGATCATCTGGAATTACCACAAAATTTTCGCTTTCAGTGAGCCTTTTTTAAGTTTGAATAGTTAGTCTGTTGATCCATAGACAATTTTGCAAAAATATCAAAGGGTGCACATAAACATTCATTAAACTCCATTTCTTTTTCCCTTCTTGACATGTTTACCAACAGATTGTTAGTGACTCTTTATGTGCTTATTTTCATTAACAACGCTGTAGTATAAGCCGAAATATATCTGCTTGTGTTCATTTTCACTGACCACATTTGCTGGCCACTGCTGCAGAAACAGAGGTAGAACAAATGAGTCTCTTTACATGCACATGGTGTTCAAAAGTTGGATGTGCATTTTAAGGAACTTAGAAAGTAAATTTTCCAGTTTCTTATATAAATTTTTCTCTATTCTCAATAAAAAATGTTAAATAAAAAAAAATGTTAATACATGAAACGCCCCCCCCCGCCGCCCAAAACAACTTCAATTAACCTATGACAACACACTATTGTTTTCAAACAGCAGTGTTTTGAAATGACGTCCCAAATTCTAATTGTAATATTACCTTCACAATGTATGAGTAGGATATATGCGATTGAAAAGTAACCGAAAAATGTAAAGATAAACTGTGCTGATAAACTGTACGCTGTTTTTAGAGCGTACGAGTGACTATAATTACCTTCCGGTACCCCCCCCCCCCAAAAAAATAAATTCAAAGGCCTCTCTTGAATGGTGAACTCCAGGCAGAATGTCATGAAGCCATCAAAACGCATTCAGCAATGAAAACTATATTTTCTTACATTTGTTAGCATAATAAGTGTGGTTGGATAACAAATGGGTGGGTGCCTTGGGTTGTTATTTTGGTGGCCAAAATAATCAAACCCAAAAAATATTACTTATTTTATCACAAATACAATTTTGCTGCCATTCTCGGCTTTTCCAAGTAACAAGAACCGCAAGTAAACAAAATCTATCGTTATGACAACTGTCGTTATGGCTGTCAAAACCACATTGCTGGGGGTCTTTCAATGAAATTTGTGTGATTTTTTTTAATCCATCAACCATTGAATCCATTTGTAGAAATTCTTTGTAACAAGACAACGGAAAAACCACAAATGTTGGCTCTAGTATCAAAATTCTTTTAATTACAACTACTGAAAATAACAATTATTAAATGACAAACTGAATACATTTCCATGTCGTCTTGATATGGTCAATAATATTGACGTAGTACATTACACTGTCGCCAGACTTTGCGCTTTTACAATGTGGCTAAACCAAACAACAAAACTATAAAAAAACATGACATTTTGTTTAAAGATACCATGAATGTCAGATTTTCCACAAAGAGTTCTCAGTGTTTTTGTGAGTGAAGAAACTCTGAATAAGCATAACTTTAAATAAATATTTATAGCATCTGCTTATTAGTAATAGACCAATCTGAAAAAAGTGCCTAAACTATAATCAACTAAAATTCTAAATAACTCCATGTGAGGGTACCTCTAAAGATTTCCAATGTCAAAAAAAATATTTTACAACATTTTTTTCATCACAAAATTCTCTTATTCTGACTTTACAAAAGAATTCTTTTGCATTGTTATTCATATGAATACAGCATTTAGCCAACTGTTGTCTGTGATTTTCATGTGCATGGGAAAATGTTGCAAACAGTCATAACTCTTTTCTTAACTTGTCGTTTTCCATTATGTTAAGATTTTATGTGTAAAGGTGTAGGTAGTAGGATGGGATTATTCAGTGATTAAACAGTTAAGTCTTCGTTTTTTAATACCTTTTAAAATAATGAATATTCTTCAAATGTGATGCTTTTTGTGTAATACTTCAATATGTATTTGTATCTCTTTTAAATGCATCAAATATAAACTTGAAACATTTGTATATTCTTTATTTGGCTTCCTGTTCTCCATATATCAATTATAACTGTGTCTCTAATCTAAACACTGCACAAATATTCTCAAATTCAATGCTCTTAATTAAGCAGACATTCACAATATTGTACTTAAAATGAGTCTGTGTTAATGTTACAAGCACAGATAATCACTGCAAAAACCATCAAAAAAATAAATAGAAGATTCTCTCAATCCTTACTACAACACACAGATCCTCGTTTTAATGTACACAAATGCCAGTTTACCCTATGGCATTCAGGACTATCAATAACATCTACAAGTAATTTCACTTCATATAAATAGCATACATTTTTCTGTTGATATACCAATGCAGTACAATTTGGATCACATATCTCTAATACTACTATGGTGAATTCCAATAGTATCAAAGTGCTGCCAGCACTCATAAGAAGTACTTTTTTTATATAAAAAAAATTAACAGGCCCAGTTGTTGGCACAAATACAAATCATTCATAGCTCAGTGAAGTGTACTGTGCACCAGCAAACAAGTTCCCATTGTAGCTCTACAAGGGCGAAAATAACCCTGTTAGTCATGTACAGATGACTTTTAATGCAATAAAACAATATGTGCTTGGAAATAGCTGCAGTATTTATTTTCTTCTCTCCTTAATATTACATGCTCAACACCACAACCAGTTTGACAAAGGGCATGATGTGTTTGTGTACCACTTCAAAAATGCAGAATGTTTTGTAGCCATGCACAAGCATTGGCTACTAGAAGCTAATCGACACAGTTAATACTGTCAAGATAAATTTGTCACTGCATCTGCAGTGCATCTACCAGTGGATTAAAGTATTGGAAGAAAAAGTGTTTTGTGATTATCCTGCTTATAGCCAATGTAAATAATGAAGCTGTAGTAGGTGTAGTAGCAGCGCTTTATCTAAATAACACCTCATGATTAAAAAACTGATTATCTGTCAACTATGGAGTTGATTTCTTATGAACTTACTATTATCCATTAACACAAATTAAGTTAAACATAAATTAACAATTGTTTTTAAAAATGTATCTTCATCTCTATAAATGTATGCTAACATAAGTTCATCCTATTCTATTATCTTTTACCATTGACCCATATACCTTTACAAAGATGAGCCAGCCCTATGTACTTCAGTAACTGATCTCTCAGCAGTTCAGTCCATTCACTGGCTAAGTAAGACAACAAGGGGATGGGAACCACTTCTTTCCACAACAAAACAACAATAACAAGCACTTTACTTCAGACATGTTAAGAAGAAAAACCAAACACATCGACAAAAAACTTGGTTAGGGGATCAGATGCAAAAATACTTTCTGCATAAATATGGAAAAATGGTTAACTTGTACCCTTAAATGTTAAAGTCTACTACATATTCATGATTACTGTGACACCTGACTCTTAAAATTGTCTGACAGATGACTGCTTTTGCTTTATGCCTTTATACAGTGCAATGTGAAGTGACAACCACTTCAACTCATTTGGCTTTGTAAGCTACTAACCACAGCTTGAATATGAAACAGCTCACAAAATATTCAGAAAAGAAAATGCTGATAAGATAATTTCCAATAACCAAAAGAACATGCACCACAAGTCAAAACATTTATGTCATTGTTCCTTAGATCAAGGGCAAAATACAGTCATAAAACCAGGTAGCCAAAACAACTAGCACATGGCTGTTACAAAATAATTCTTTTGTTGTAGTTAAAAATGGCATCCCAAAATAAGTACTAACTTGTGCTTGTCTTAATGATTTTTTCATGACATTTTGGCAAATAAGGAAGGGAGCTTAGAGCATAATAGTCTGCTTTCTCAAAACAATCTATTAAACAATATACTAATACAGCTTAAGGAAATACTGAAAAAAAAAGCAACAGATTAAACTCTGCCAGGGTATTCTTCCACTATCTTAAGTACATACTTCAAAGAAACACATGAGATTAAGCAGTCAAATTAAATGTACAAGGTTTGTCTTTGCTTACAAGTAACTAATGACTTATTTGGGTCCATTCTGATTTAGTGGTTAAATGACATGATAACAGATTTGATGATGTAGGTATTAATGCCAGGTTCAAAGAAGAAGACGCAAGCAAATAACCCCTACTGAGTCATTCACTTCACACCATTTGATGTAGTTGGTTAAAAAGCCATACCACTCTTTTTAGCAATGACAACAGAATACCTTAGGGATAATTTTTTCAGAAGGCAATAATGGTAATCATATAGGTGCTAATTCTGATCTTATTCAAACATAATCTGTTCAGTACCACAAAACTGAATGTTCTTCTAAATGTAATGTTTGATTACTACATATATTTCTGGGGTTCAAAAATGTAGAAATACAGGTGCTACAAAATTTAAGGGAGTTGAGTGGAAAAATTCTACTTCTGTATAGGTAACTTCTATTCAATACATTTAATGAAGTATTATCATACTACACAGGCAACAACACAAAAATGATCTATACCCAAATTCATTGACCCAGTTCTTAACAAAGAGTATCACAAAGAAATTACAAAATAATAAAACATTACAAAAACTAATAATACCAGTCTAAAATAAGCAATAACAGTGGGTTTGTGTCAACATAACATTTAATTCACTGTTACAAATTTCACTTTAAGGAAACAACATGCAAAGCACAAATAAATATCTGGAACAAATAAACTCAAAGGATAAAAAATGGGGTCAAAAGTTCTTCAAAAATAATGACAGTCTGATCTTTCATACTCAAGGATCTGACAGCAATATGCAAAAGTGTTGATGCACAAAAGGACTACCTTGTACAAGTTGATTTTACTGTCAACACATACTTCACTGCTTAACAATGTGTTCTCAAGTGGGAACTGTTTTAAAAATACAACAAAGGGAATTGTCATGACCTAAACAGCTACGAGGTTGTTCTATTAGAAAACAAAATAAGTTCCATGGATGTAAATCAATATATGACAGCAAAAAAAACCAAACCAAAACAACAACAACAACAACAAAAAACCCACCAAAGAATCTATTGAACAAATATTTGACTTGTCCATCATCCATTTCTCACCAAACATTGCTTTATTTCTAGCCAATCTTTCACAAAAAACCCTAAGCATCATCCATTATATTAATCCACCAGGTAATAGTCAAAGCATTGTCTTGAAATATCTGGTTCAAACACACCTGATGTTCATGGTTGCTTCTGAGCAATCTGTGGTTATACCACAGATGCAAGCAAAAGTTAGCTGGCACCCAACATAACCGGTGGGTTAGCATTAATACCACATGGAACAGCAGTCCCCAGGAAAATATGGGAAAGGGGTGACTGGGTACCACAGAAATAACGTATTGTACATTATATACAGGCAAACTGAAAATGATACCATGATCCATGTTCTTTATTGTCTTAATGTTAATTTATTATGCATGGTAGTCCAAGAATAAGATCTATTCAAAGAACTTTCCTTTCTTGAATTCATGTCAGTACCTTCCTAGTAGCCAACTTTGCCTTGTAGCAAGTAACTGCACATGAAAATATCTCAAAAGATCATGTGGCAGTATGTGTTGAGGTATATTAAAAGGGGCTAAATACAATTTTACAGCAATTAACTTAAAAAATCTTACATATTACATCTCTAGGTTTATTTGTTGACATAAATAGGAATAAAGAAAATTGATACAGGAACTGTGGCACTTTTTTGTTTTACTCAAAACTTATGGGTCAAGTACCACTTTTGGATGTGGCTTGGCATCAGCATTTTGAACAAAAATTAGGGGAAAACAAAAATACAATTACTTCACAATTTCTTCCTTTCAATCACACAGATACTAGTTGAATTTCTTACAACAGCCCTGTGGTGATTACCAACAAAATCCAAAGGCAGGTTTATTGAATGTTATAAAAAGAATTAATTGGTGGCCTTGAAAACCATTATTTTGGCAATGTTTTGCACATTGAAAGAATCTGTATTGTTTCAAAGTGAGTATGTGTCAACAATAACCAAATTAAGTATTTGGATGGGAGATTTGGGTCTCTATACTAGGAACCCTGTATGACTGACTTTGTTGCCATCTTTCAAGGGAAAGGGATATTATGACCTTCTCCCAGGAAAATAAGGGTTAAGACATTTCATACAATGTCCACTTGTCCAGCAGCAAGATTGACAAAGAAATGGTTTGGAAAACAGTTAAGCTTGACCTTTGGGGGGAGTAGGGGGAAATTAAGATAAACTAAGCTTGATGAATGGTAAACAATATAAATAAATTTCCACAGAATTTTGTTTGAATATAGCAGGCAAAAAAAGTGCTGACATTTTTGCTTGTCTGACACAATGGCTACTGCTGATATCAAGAGAGCAGAACTTGGTAACTTTAACCAAACCAAGTAAGTGTTATTTGCCAATGTTTGCTAGGCAACTTGTCCTTTTTTGAGTGCTTTGAATTAAAGCTTGCAAACATTTGCTACAAAGATCTCATCATACAGTTTGGAAACCCCCCAGGGCCTTTGAAAGATGGTGTGACTGATTTTGGAACTGCCAGGAAGCTACTAGAGAGATATACTTTATCTTTGTGATGCAAGGATAGACAATATACATACACATTTAATTATGAATAATACAGCAATTTTTTCATTACATTATTACCTTAATCATATCATATTTCAAAGTATGTTCTTACTTTTCCAACCATGACAATACTATTATAGTAAATTGGTGGACTTGGATTGCACATTAGTGGACTTAATGTGCAATTTTGAAAAGTATAAATAGCTTTGATGGAAAAAGTTTTTCTTTAAGGAATGAAGTGTGATTCCAAAATAAGACAAATTGAATTAAAATGATCGTTGTTATTGTTTAAATTTTAATATTTATAATTAATCATGAACTAGGATTGCAATATGTTGTATATGCCCAAACAACAGCAAAAATAACATTGAACAAAATGATCAGCCAATAAACTATTTCAAAAATACCTTTAATTTAAACACAAAAAGATAATAAACACCTCTGCAGAGACTACTTTTCAACTCCTTGCTATTTGCTTTAACACTTATCACTTCACTAGTGTTTCTCTTACTGAAGAATAGTAAAAGCAAGTTTAAAAGAGATAGGCCTTGTCATGATTGGAAGCAAGCACATACTGATGGCAAATGATGCTGCCATTAATGCACATGCCTACAATTGCATTACCGTCAAAATAGCAGGTTACAGTTCAACAGGAAATGTGATATTAAGCAACAAATTAGTTACAGTAGCTCCAATCCAGCCAATATACTAAGCCAAAATATTTAATTCTACATTTGGGTAAGTGGTATAAAACTTGAAATACTTTTTAAAAAAACTACACTGTTGTGTTACATTGTAGAGTATTTTTCAAAGTACACAGAAAACCAAGTGAACAATATGCTGTTTAGACCAAAGAGAAAACAGTAAAGTGCAATTAACATTTTATACTTATTCTGGATAAAAAGAGACATAAAGACATGACAACCTTAAACTGACACTGTTTACTTCTTGTCAATGTATATCAAACTATTCATTTAACAAATGAATACTATATATAGGCCTTCTACATGAGAAAAAAGACACATGATAAAATGTACATCCTGTTTACACATTTTTTTAGATGAGTGGTAAAACTTTCAACTTTTCTAAACCAATGCTACCAATCAAAAGCAGGCTGCTTCTGTTCCACTTTGAAAACCTAGCATTACCCAATAAAGGGGGTGAGGATAAGGAGTGTTAACAGTCACTTCTGTCTACTTATGAGCCTTAAACAAAATGAAGATTTTACTTTACCAAATGACAGCAAATTATATGTATTTATAGTAAGCATAAAGGATGGTAAATATATTAAAACCAAATGTTGTAATTTTCAAAGCATATACCTAAATATAAAGCTAGCCAGATTTTAAGATCATTTTTCAAAATCCAACATGTAGTTTCCTTGTTATACTCTGCCTCATTCATTCATTTAATAACTATATATCCCAAGTGGCAAACAAGTTTAGTTCAGGGAGCATGATTCACAAAAAAATTCCAAAGTGTAAAAATAATAAACATGTGCACGTTAATGGAAGGCATAAAGGCATGGTCACATATCTGTCAATCAAAAGTCCAATACATATTCAAAAATTTTAAAGTACAAAGTAGATCTACAATATTTAAGAACATGCTCAATCCTCTCCTACTACAATTTAAGTAGAACTGGTTATGATTTTTACAAGTATACAACAAAATCATTAACTAATGATATGTCTTCTTTATGCTGTGCAGTTACAGTCACTCAGTTCTGCAACAGACGTTTGCTGTTTCAGAGAACCTCAAAACTAAGGTGGTAGGTCAAAATGTACAGTAATGCTTTTTATAGGTATGTACACCCACAGGCATCTCTGGATAATGCAAATCACATGTGTGTGCCAACATGCAGGTGTTGTAACTGCCAATTGGTTTTTATTACCAAGATTATTATCATTCATACACCAAAATGCAAGGGTTAATTCAATGTCTTGGAGGATTTAAAATATGATATATTTCTCTTTATTGGTTTTATCTTCTACCATCTTAAAATATGAATATGTGGGCAAATTGAACTGTCTACCACTTAAAATGAAAAAAAAAATGTAAACAGTATTTTATGGATTATGGACCATGCAGTGCTTAACCTGTGACCCTCACACATGGCAGCCTAATGTTCTTTACTGAATATTTATGATATGTGGGTCAAATGTTTCTGTAAAACGATGGCAGAAACTATTCAGTCTGGGTTTCATTTTGCAATTTGCTATTTATCTGTAATTTGTGTCAATACTGTGGACCAAAAAAGCAGTCAAAGTAGGAATTAGCAAACTGGTTTATGAAATAGTTGCTTTACCATTTTGCAAAAATTGTGTTTACTTTTTATCAAAACTATGAGCTGTTTTAAATTACTTTAGTAAAGAAAGTGTGTCAGTACTTTTTTGATTCTAACATATTATTTATTTCTCTTAATTAAAAGTACAATTGATCAAGTTAATTTCTCTATGATCCTGGAATACTTTTGTTAAAATAAATTCAAAAAAGAACCAAAGCAAATTGTAAAGAACAATTTAAAAAGTATATGAAATAAAGCCTGCTGTCTCCAAATGTTTGTCTGCCACTGACAATGTCTTCTTTACCACCAAAACCATTTTTTATTTTTTCAGAAATGCCAATCCAACATTTAAATTATCTCTACATTTTTACCCAAAGAAACACAAAACACAATGGTCACTTGTGTATTCTTTAACAAAGACCTTGAACTAGACCATAATCCCACAACTTAAATTATCACCAAATGTGCAACATTGCTCTAAAATGTTCAGTAAACCTTAGAATGCATGCCTGCAACTTCTTTGCTCTTTGTCAAGTCTATGCCAAAAACTTTACTGGTAATAGACTAATGTAAGCAGGATCTAACCCAGAATATAATGAAATCTGTTCTACTTGTATCAATGTACTGTGGGTTTCCAATAAATGTTGTTCAATGATCTATCTACTTAACAATGTAATGCATGAGTTTTTTGTTGTTGTTGGCAATGAGCAACATAAAACAAATGCTAACATTTCAAGAACAAACAAGTAAAAGTTAACAAGTCAAATTTGTCATCAAATATAAAAAAATGATCATCATTAACAGTAATCATTCTGCCAGTTTTTTAAAGTGAAACAATGCAAAAACAATGCCCAATGGTTTAGTTTGGGGCAGCTAAATGCAGAAATGAAAACTGGAAGAACTTATGGGCAAGTATTGATCACAACTACATTTCCAAATTGATGGTGACTTTCTAAATTACCACATAGCACCACAAACATGTTGGCATATTCATGAAATTATCAATGTACTTTCAAAAAAATAAGTGATCTGTTTGACATTGACAGAAATTCCAAATTTTGACAATTAGCAAATGACCATAATTGATCATAAAAATACTTTCTTACGAAAATATTTAAAAAGTAACTGAAAATCTCAAAAAAGCCAATTCACTGGCCAAATAATTGGGGCATTATACAACTTTTATGTTAAATTCTTAGGTTTTAAGAGGTGGTCACTCACTTTACATGACATCTAATGATAAATGGTAAATAAAGTAGGACAGTGGGCTCCAATCAAGAAAAGTCACTCATTGGGTGTATCATCCAACAGAATATTGAACCATGGCCTTGTTTTATAATGTTAATATATAAGGATAGATAACATGAGGTGCTCCTATTGGTATTCCAATGTTTGGAATAAAGCAGGCAGGCAGACAGACACATTAATTACCCTTTTTTGTCTTAGGCCCAGAAAAACTGGAAATAAATGATTCCTGCTATGAAGCACACATCACCCTACAAAAATTCTACTTCAATACAATACACATACATCTGACAAATAATTCCTCTTAAGTCCTAAACAACCATAAATCTTTATTTTGTACAAAGAATATATATTTCACCTTCTTTGTCTGGTTTGTTGTGTTTGTCTGTACCAATGCCACTTGTTCCCTNTTTATAATGTTAATATATAAGGATAGATAACATGAGGTGCTCCTATTGGTATTCCAATGTTTGGAATAAAGCAGGCAGGCAGACAGACACATTAATTACCCTTTTTTGTCTTAGGCCCAGAAAAACTGGAAATAAATGATTCCTGCTATGAAGCACACATCACCCTACAAAAATTCTACTTCAATACAATACACATACATCTGACAAATAATTCCTCTTAAGTCCTAAACAACCATAAATCTTTATTTTGTACAAAGAATATATATTTCACCTTCTTTGTCTGGTTTGTTGTGTTTGTCTGTACCAATGCCACTTGTTCCCTTCAAAGTAAGCATCGAATTTCAAGTGATGACTTATTTCTTCTTTCAGGGTCAATTCGATCTTGAAGAACCAAATCCATGAGATTAGAATAAACTGAGATAATGAAACTGTTTCCTTGACGTGGAAAAGATTAGATTATTTTCAAATAAATGGGTTGGTACTTGGCACATTGCTCCCTTGGGTTGAGGAATCTGGAATGAGAGGTGCAGGAAGCAAAATATCACCTCCTGATATATCCTGTGGTGCTGCAGAAGGAAATGCTGTTTGTTGGACCCTGAGTTCATTAATCGATTTAGGCTTAGGCTTATCTTGCAAGAATGGGTTGGAACCTTTAGGTGCAGTGTTTACAGCAAATGGGTTACCTAATGGTGGCGCTTTATTACCATCGTCTCCTAAAATATTATCCAGATTCACTAGTCGAGAATTCTCCCCTAAAAAGGAACCCTTGGCTTCAATTCCTGTGAGAGAATTAGCTGTAGGTAATGTGCTACCGACACTGCTCATATCAAATGGATTTGCAGATGGTTGAACTTGTGGATGATTATTTAAACCTCTGGGGTCAAAACCATTGGTAAGGCTGCTTGATGTATTGATCATATCAAAAGTATTCGATGCAGTTGAGGTGGAACTCCATGGATCTGGGGCTGCTACTGTCAGAGGTTGACTAGGTGCATTCCATGGGTCTACTTGTGTTGACATTTGCATGGGAGGTGCTTGTGTTCCCCAAATGTTCTCACTTTCTTGTAAGGTACTGGAGGGCTGTGAAACCCACGGGTCCGCTGCAGGTGGTCCCAATGAAATATCGACAGCAGGGGCTCCCCATGGATCCAGAGACACAGCCGGTGCTGGATCAAACTGCGCGTTTGGCTCCGAAAGATCAAGCAATGTGGATGGTGTTTGTACGGGTGCTTGGCCTGGAGGGGTAAGGAAAGGCACTGCTTGTTTTGACTTATGTTGGCTTTCTCTAAGAGCTATCTTAAAACGCTCCTCGTCACCTTGTTGTAATTTTTTTTCCTGAGCTGCTTCTTCTTTGCTGATCTGCAGTGCTATTTGTAGTTGCATTTCTTCCTCTGCTTCATTCGATGGTCTGGCCTTTTCTAAATCGGAAGAAAAACGCCCATCTGCTGATCTTCTGTCGAATTCCGTGGGTTTATCAACCTCCCAAGAGCGTGATGATGGGATGCTTATATCATCCTGTGTCGTGGTCGTCGTTCCACCCAGTGTTGGCTGGCCACTTCCGAATCGCTTATTCCCTTTAAAATTCGAGTTGCCAACTCCACCTTGCGATTGTGCGAATCGCTCCTTTGCCTTGATTGCACGTTGTCGTTCATTTTTAAGACGGTCGTCATCCTTTAACAATGCCACTAAATTCTTTGACTTCTCACGGACATTCATTCCTTGGTCTTTGCCATCCTTATCAATATATTGAAAGTCTTTCAGGGTTTGAATTGCATAGATATTTTCCCTGCATTGCTGTGCCACTCTCTCACTGCCAGTTTTGATGATATACTCCAAGACAGTGAGAGATTTATAAACATGTCTCCAATTTTTACCATGGTCATTTAGTCTTTTCCAAAGCATGCCCATAATCTCTGAGAAAGCAGTCACATTGTAGGTGGCATCAGCTATTTCACCCATTAAGGAACTGGATGGTCCCCATGGGTCATTTGAGGTTGCCTCTCCAACTTTCGTCTCTATGGCACTTAAATTCTTGTAAACACTCTTTACTTTTCGACGAAGCGCCATTATTTCCTGTTGTAAATAGAATACGCTAGTTACTTTTCACAAACATGCAATAAATTAGGAAAGTACTAAGCACTGTGCGTCGGCCACTCGATGAATTCTCTAACTTGAACAGTCTCAAGAAATGCTGATTGCATTCAAACATGGCGGAGAAGATAAACGAAGAGATTTCATGTTTCGAGTTGTTGATAACCCAATGCGCATGCTCGGTCCACCTATTTTTTATTTTTTTTCCCCCTTGTTTTTCTTTGACTATTTCCTTGAGCGCTTTCCTTACAAATTGGGCGGGGCCCCAAAGCAGCCTTTAATAGAGTGCTGAAGACTATCATGGTGAGGATAACCCCGGATATTGAATCATGTTTTTTCACTAAATATTCCCTTTGTACACGCTTTTCTTTTTATAAGAATAGCTTCTTTTAGAATATCCAGGTGAAAATTGCCTAATTTGTAAGAATATCTTAAGAATATTTCCAGGGTGAGTTTCATAAGAATAAAATTTTAGTAAAACAGAAATATTATGGCAATTAGAATAAGACAAGTCTAAAATCTTTCTGAACATACTTCATGAGATGTATCGGGTGTCCAAAAAAAATTACACATTTTTTAAAAACTCTAAAATATAGTAAAATAAGATTTTTCTAAAAAAAGCTGTACATATTATAAATTGAGTTAATATTTTTCTAAAAAACCAGTAAACCACTTTGAAATAATTTAATTGAATAAGCATATATTTCTAACTAAAATAATTTTTTCCTCATTTTTTAACGACAAGCTAGCTTAATGGAAATAAATATTTATTTGCTTTGATTTAAATTTAAACACAATACATTCGGCGACGCAGAAATCCAACAATTATGTGTTTTCCGATGACGGCATCCTTACTATTGGTCAGTTTCCTGTGGATGATAGTTGGTTTGTTCATAAACCACTGAAAGTTTATGCGATGACCCTTTGACCTTGCATTGGTAAACGTTTCCCATCATTGAAAATAGAGGGCTTTATACTTTGTAGACTGACGACGTTTTTAAAACAATTTTCGATGGGAATCAACTGCTTCTTGAAATATCTTTTCCTTTTCTTTAAGCCATTTTGATAATAAGGATTGTGAGATGTTATACTTTTCTGCAACTTCCACTTGGGATGATTTCGTACGTGTAGTTTCCGTAATGATGTCTGCCTTTTGAGATGCTGAGTAAGATCTTCTAGCTCCTTTTCCTTTGACTTTCTGATTGGGCGTTTTCTCAACTTGACTCACTATAGCATCCACAACATCCTTGACTATATCTTTGATTCTTTCTTCTGAAGAGTCCAGTGAATGTTTTTTCGGAAACAGAGACTGAGATTTTCTCTTTCCAAGCGTTAACAAAGGAGTACTAAGTCCTTGTTGGCTACCTAGCTTTTATCCGCAGTATCAGCAAACTAACTTTGATTGGTTTCTGTGAATTCTTCAGGAATACGAACTTTCGTTAATATTCCTCTGTGTTTGATTGACTTTGTGAAGCCAAAATGTCCGAGAGTTTTTTGTTTCTTCACTGGGGCAACCATCACACTGATACTTTAATACTTCTCTTACACAACACCACGAGAAAAGAATTTTCTCATAACAAATCATACACTTTCAACAACGTCATCGAGTAGAATGTCACGTTTGAATGTCACGTTAGAATGTTGAAGTTCGAATTGTAACGTTGTGATTATTCAATGAATTCAGTCCTGGGTATGACAATAAACTACATCCGCTAGTGGAGATTTTTATTTTTCTAGAGGACAGAATGAGAGTACCTCGAACCACTAGTATCTCTGGGCGACCTCTGGCAAAGGTCCAGTACCCGACAGCCCCCTACCTGGGTTACGGTAATCCCACTAGCGACTGACCGGTAACCGGCGGCTAATGGGTGACACTGTCCTCTGGGTCTGTCCAGTAGCTGGCGGCAAGATGGTGATTCATCAGCTTCCATACCTCACGACCTGGATCCCCACTCTGTCGCAGTGTGAGGACTCGTTCACTTTAATGACACTAAGGACGCAGCCAATCCTAGGCTCAGCCATGTTGGACCGACCTAAGTAGAGAAGTTAGACCAAGAGGGATCCAATCCCGGCACCCGAACGAGACCATATCTCCTCCCGGGTCCACTCCAAATCATAATGAGCGCCATTCAAAGAAGACACCATACTGGATCGGACGTCGCCCAGGATAAAAAGGCCCGCGTCTTTGCTGAAGGAAACCCGGCAGCGTCGAAAAATAAGCAAGGTTCCAAACCCAACACTATCACATCTGATTTAGCCTTGAGAATCATGTCCCTGAATATCGAAGGTATTTCGATGACCAAATGCGAATACCTAGCCCGAATACTACAAAAGCACAATTTAGACATACTGATCCTACAGGAAACTCACACCAAAGAGGAAAACCCACCCTCCAGATACTCCATCCACGGTTACACAGTAGTATCAAAGATACACCATGAAAAATATGGCACTATGACTTTTGCCAGAGATCCCCACTTGGTGACAGAGATCGAGACCGAGATCAACAACAATATCCACACATCAGTTGTGAAAGTGGGCGAAGTCAACATAGTCAACGTTTACAAACCACCAAACGTACCCTGGCCAAACCCACCTCTCCCTCTTTTCAATCACCCTACGATAATAGCCGGGGATTTCAACAGCCAACACACCGAATGGGGATACGCCAAGAAAGACCACAATGGAGAACTGATCAGCTCATGGGCTACAGCCTCCAACCTCCAACTACTCTACGACCCTAGAGACAAAGGCACCTTCCATTCAGCCAGATGGAGAAAGGACTACAATCCAGACCTAACCTTTATAACAAAGGGCCCAAACCAAAGAGTAAACACAACCCGTGAAGTCCTGACAAACTTTCCAAAGAGCCAACATCGACCCGTGCTGATCACCACTGGATACACCATTCCTAAAACTCACTCCCTACCAAAACCTCGATGGAACTTCCACAAAGCAGACTGGAAGGGTTTCACAAAGGCAATGGACACCTGTCAGAGAATCCAACCTACCACAGAGAACATCAGTCGATTCAACAGCCTCATACTTAAAAACGCAAGAAGATTCATTCCAAGAGGTTGCCGTACTCGCTACATTCCTTGCTGGACACCTAAAAGCAAGGAATGTTTGAAAAATTCGGCAGAACCCAAGACCCCGAGACAGCAGATCAACTGCTAGAGTCCCTTCAGGAAGGGCGACGAGCACGTTGGATGGAAACAGTAGAAAGCATCGATTTCACTACCTCAAGCAGACACGCCTGGAATCTGATGAAGAAACTAGATCCAGAAAGATCACAAACTATAAAGACAAAGCCTCCAATAACAGCAGGTGAGGTGGCTAAAGAAATAAAGCAAAGAGGCACCCACACTCCTGACCACACTTTCGAGAACAAGACACGCAAAGCGTACCAGAAACTCTACAAGGAACACCCAGACGAGAACGAAGAGCTCACAAAGACAGTAGCCCCAACAGAGGTAAAGAATGCCCTCGATAGTCTGAAAACAGGCAAAATAGCAGGCATCGACGGCATATACCCTGAGATGCTGAAACATCTCGGAAAAAAATGGATCAGATGGCTAGCAGACACATATACAGACGTAATAAACAAAGGGAAATTTCCAAAACAGTGGAGGCAGGCCAGGGTGATAGCAATACTAAAACCAGGCAAGCCAGCAAACTCCCCTTGTAGTTACAGACCCATCTCACTCTTATGCTGCATGTACAAGCTCCTTGAGCGAATCCTCCTTACCCGGCTCTTGCCAATAATAGACAAGCACATCCCCCTGGAGCAGGCCGGTTTCAGACCGGGAAGGAACACAACAGAGCAAGTACTAGCCCTGACATCCTATAAAGAAGCAGGATACGAGCAGCGGAGGAAAACAGGTGTGGCCTTCATAGACCTATCAGCAGCATACGACACCGTATGGAGAGGAGGATTGCTACTTAAACTGGCCAAAATGATTAAATGCCGAAAGATGCTCCGCCTCCTGTCACGCATGACAGGAACGAGGTACTATAGCGTCTGCCTCGGCGGAGACGAGAGCAAGATACGAAAGATAAAAAATGGAGTACCGCAAGGATCTGTCTTAGCCCC
>RDPX01000702.1:15235-35764 GCA_003991215.1 Morbakka virulenta | reverse complement strand
GGAAGATAAACAGATGGTGGCGAAGGCTAAGGAGAGCGGTTACAAAGAACTATACGATGATTTGGAAACCAACGAGCCAAAGAGAATATATAAGCTGGCGAAGAGAAGAAGAAGGAGAGCTCAAGATGTTAACTGACTAATGTTTATTTTAAACAGAGGGTGAAGTGTTCACTGAGGATGATGACATCAAAGACAGGTGGCAACAATATTTTGATGTCCTACTGAATACAAAGAACACCAGAAAAGACCTTGAGGAGACCAATAAAATTGAAGGTCCAATACTAATTATAAAGATAGAGGAGATCAAGAAACAGTTACAGAAGATGGCCAATAACAAGGCAACGGGTCCAAACGAACTACCAATCAAAGTGATTAAATAAATGGAAGAAAGAAGTTTGGAATGGATAACAGCTATGCTAGAAGACGTTCCAAAAAATGGAATACCAGGGAACTGGAGGCACAGAATCATCACGACATTGTGCAAACAAAAAAGAGACCTCTTAATCTGTAACAAATACAGAGGCATAAAGCAACTCAGCCAACTGTGAGAGAGGGTGATCGAAGAGCGACTCCGAAAAATTGTGGACATCAGTGGGAGCAATATGGATTTCAAAGGAGAAATCCAGTACCTACCCTATGTTTTGTCTGTGCATGCTACACGAAAGGTTCAGAGAGTTCAGCTAGAGTCTACATTTAGTGTTTGTTGACCTGGAAAAAGCGCATGATACAGTGGAATGATATGGTATTGCCTGAGTAAGAGACTGCTCCTGGAAGCTTATATCCAAACCATAAAATATATATAAGAAAACTCCAAAACCAAAGTCATTACAATGGCGGGAGAGACGGAAGACATGCAGATAGGGGTTGGATTACATCAAGGCTCGGCCGTAATCCCATTCTTATTTATTGTCATCCTGGATGTCACCACGGAAGAGATCGAATAGTATTCTTCATGGGCAATGCTTTTCGCGGACGACTTAGTGTTCTGTGATGAGAACGCATCACAGAGCAGAAGATATGGAGGCCAGACTGAAGAGATGGAGGGCATGTTTAGAAGATAGCGTGCTGAAGCTGAGTAGAAGAAAAAGGGAACATCTGGTACCAGGAGGAGACTAAGTTAAGATCAAGCTGAAGAAATACGACAACACGCGCTCTGATCTTCCTTAGACAACATCATTCAAATACCTTGAGACAACCATACAGTAAGAGGGAGGATGTGGAGCTGAAGTGGAAAGAAAAATAGGAAAGGCGTGGGGCAGATGGTGAAGTCTGACAGGCGTCCTGTGTGACAAGGAAGTGCCAACCATACTAAAGATGTTACTTTACAAACAATGCATTCGACCAGCAATGTTATATGGTAATGAGATATGGCCTCTTACGGAAGGCCTAGAGGACCGGATAGGTACCACCGAGATAAGAATACTTTACTATATCCATAACATTAGTCTAGAAAAGCATAGGAGAAATGATGAGAATAGGGAGCTTGCTGGGGTGGAACCAATAAATACAGTGATGCGCAGGAGATTCGAGTGGTATGGCCATGTGTACCGGTAAGATGAACAGGAGGATACAAAACATAAGCGACTATTGATCATAAATTTGAAACCAAGGCCTTGTCCTTTATAACAAATAAACCATAACCAAAGCCAGATATAAATGGGGATCCAAAATGCGTGAAAACAAACATGATGCTCAGATATAAGTTAGATACTTCAAAAAAAAGCTTAAATTGTTTTAACACTGAGTACCCACGTTCGACTACGATGGCATAGGTAGCAACTAAAGCCGTAAAATGTACATGCAATAACCCTGCATTGAGGCAAAAATCTACAAGTATCCTTGTGATTACATTGCTATGATGACCACTTTTGTATTGAGAAGTCAGTATGTAAAGAGTAGTGTCTTCAGGAAATCATTACGCAAGCTGGCTCTTGTAACTGTGGAAATATAAGGCGTTTTCTTGATGGCGGAAAAATTCGCGTCATTGATTTGTGCATGATAGATTTGGAAAAGTCCATTCAGCAATCGGTTCTACATGGAATTTTATTAAATGAAATACATTTGTACTGACATTTGGAAAGGCAATAAATGGAAAATTGGGATAGTTTCAGAATGCTGAGTAACATCAAATAGAATTTAATATAGCATCTTCTCTTTGTATTAACTGCAAGTGATTTTGAATGTAAGAGAGCATCACGGAAAATTCAGCTCACCGAGCACTGTCATTACCACATCTAGAGGTATGTACTAAGAAACCCATTTTCTTAGAACTAACCCGTGGGCACCGTGAAAGGGGACGACAAAAACCCAGCTATATAGACATGCTGAAGAGGGAAACTGGAGCCTGTGATACCAGGGGGCTTTGGAGAAAGCATGTATCGTCCCGTCTACGGATTACATAGTAAGTGAGTGCTTGATACTTTTAATTCGGTGGTTTCATGGCCTCTTAACATTGGAAGTATTTTGGAATAATAAAGTTAGACTACTTTTGTGCTGTAACGTTTACAAATGATATTTTTATTAATAACTAAAACTAGTAGATCGGATTAAGTCGACATGCTTATTTATGTGATAAATGTACCTGAAAAAACCCCAGGTACATTCATTACTTCAGAGACCGAAATTTTTAAAAGTTCATTTTCATTTGAAATTTCGAGATAAAGTGGTCCAAAGTAAATGTCCTCCATTTAAAAGCATCAGAAGAAACTCATTGTTAAGGGCTATCAACCCCACTTTAATTACCAAAAAATATTGTTGATGGTCTTTATGTATTTTATAGAGCCAGTCACAACAAGTGGCAGATAGCCTTCAATCTTTGTTTTCATCAGCCAATCACAGTAAATGGCGCGCTGCCACAGAAGTCTCTTTGATTTACTCATTGACTTGTCTATTTTCCATTCATGCCTCTTGGTCCTGTCGGGTATCAGCGAAAAATCTTTCGACTAAAACAAATGTAATGTTACTCGTAATATTTAGGAATTAAAAGCTAAAAAATGTTTGCCTTTCACTTTTTTATTGCTGAGGATTGATAGGTTTCTAATATATCAAAAGATCCTTGAGTTTTAAATAAGTTATGTTTTCTTTTTCTCACTCTGCACACATTGTCACAACTTGCCTAACTTTTCTACAGCAAGGTTTCTTATTGGAATGTATATATATAATTAAACAAACAATCGAAAATAATACAGCTCTTCTGTTACCATTTGCAATGCTTGATGGAAATCCAGAGCAAACGCAAGGTAAAAGAGAAAAGAGAAAACTCAAAACTTGTGTATGGAACTTGAAGTTTCGTGTCTTACACTCATCAGCTATACTGGTTAAAAAACGTTACAAAAACCCCATATATATTTTACATGCTATTCAGAACTACAATAATAGGTAAAAATAGAACAACAGGACATAATAGGTTGTTAACACTGTTTACATATGCTAGTCAAATAAAGTAAACAAAGTGAACATGTGCGTCCATTGGTTGTGTAGGTGTTGGCGTGTTTAATTATTGACTATTTCAGCTTTGGGGTGGTTTGGTGATTATCTTTCATATCCCATACGTGGGAAGAAAGTGATGTACTGTTTTTATACTTCCTGTTTGACAGCGACTGCTTATGGCCATTCAATCTTGTTTTAAAAGTCTTTTTCTATTAAACCTATTTAAACATTCCTCGGAAAGTTAGGGGCGGTTACTTCACATTTATAAATGATTGACTTTTTGCAGCAGTCACCATTTTGGGGGAGTTTCTCTTTCTTTCTACAATTATATGGTTGGGTTTCTTTGCTTGGGTGGGAAGGAATTTTTCTGTTGTGGTTCTTGATGAGGGTTCCTATGTTTTGGGTGCAACTGTAGCTCACTTTGACATTGTTTTTGTTGAAAAGTTTTTTCAGGTGGTTTACTTTGAAGTATTTTTCGATGAGTGGGAGGAATTTCTCTGCTACGTTGGTGGATACATTTCTGCTGAATGGGGGGTTAAACCAGATGATATTGCGTGAGCGGTTTCTTTTCTTTGGTGGGTTGGGCTTGGAGTATTTCAGTTGGATGTTTTTGCAGCCACTTTTCTTCAGTGCTTCTTCGTATTCGGGTTTGGCGGTATCGAAGACGGTTTCGTTTGAGGAATCTTTTGGTAGTCGTTTGACTGCGGCAGTTGGAAGTTGTTTTATAATCTGCTTGGGGTGGTTGGACAATGTGTGAACGTAAAGCAGGGAGTCGTTTGGTTTCCTGTAAGGTTGGAAGGTTTTGCTTCTGAGGTTGAGGGTGACGTCGAGGAGGTTGGCAGAATAGAGTCCGCAGGTGATTTCTACTTGGAGGTCAAGACATTTAAATGATTTGCTGATGTCCTTTCTGAGTTTGTCGATTGCTCTTCCACTGGTGTTTCGGATAATCATGAGACCATCATTTCTGTAGAGACTGACGTCGTTCTTGTCTACCAATGTAGATAGATTGTTCAATATTAGTAGACCGTTAGTAGACTTACTTACTTACTTATCCTCTGTGTTCTGCTTCTTTGGTTGTCGAGGACATCCCATAGATGCAATCAGCCCTTCGTTGAAACGTTTCCAGTTCTTCTTCTCTCTTGCTTTTTCCCTTAGGCTCTGGAGCTGTTTTCTGGTACGGAGTTGCCCAAGTTCGGAGTTTTTGATGTCTTCACGGATGGTGCTGAGACGATTTGTAGAGTGGCGTCCTATTCTGGATTTATACGTTTTTGCTCCTGATATGGCGAATTCACAGGCTTTCTGAGTGGGGGTGTTGATGTCCATGCGTAGGACATGACCTAGAATAGACCATCTTCGCTTTGCTACTAGTGTAGATAAAGGATCCGTTTGGATGTTTTTATACAGCTCGTTATTACTGATTATGCTTTTGGGCCATATCGTTGTTCGCAAGTGTTTACGGTGGCATATATCTATTTTATTCATCATAGCTTTGTTGGTAGCCCAGCTGTCGCAATTACATAGCATGATGGAGAGGCAGTACGCGTTATAAAGTTTGAGTCTGGTTTTGAGCGGAATCTTATTGCGGCGAGACCAGATTTTTGATAATAATTTAAATGCTATGTTGCCTTGGATGCATCTGGCAGAGATGTCTGCTGAACTACATAGCAGGGACCCTAACGTTTTACACTTACGCCAGTTTTCGCAGCCTCGGATAGGTGTTCCTTCTGGATCAGTTTCAGATATTTCGGCAAGATATATGTGTGTAAACTCAGTTTTACTTTCGTTCATAAATAGATTTTCTTCTTTAAGTTTTTCTGCAGCAATTTTTTGTAATTTTTCCAGAGGTTCTTTTTCTTCATCTAAAAAGTCGATATCGTCTGCATATTCCATTTCCAGTGGCATACCAAGGCAAGAAACGAGAGGATTTGGTCTGATGGAGTTATTTCTTATTTTTCTTAGAGCGTGTGAGAGATAACATGTGAATAATACTGGTGATAAACCATCTCCTTGAGGTGATCCTATGGAGGTTTCAAATGAATCGGAGAGTGCGTTTTTTATTCGAACACGAAGAGATGTTCCTGATAGTAGTATACGCACAAGTCTTAGTTCGTCTTCATTGCATCCTGCGTGTATAAGAATCTCGAGTATACGTTTGCGTTTGATGGTATCAAAGGCTTTTGACATATCGATACCCATCTTGTGGAAGTCCCATTTTCTAGCAAGAACGACGGATGTTAACATGCGTTGTGCCCAGACGATGTCGGCACAGCTTCTACCTCTTTTGAATCCGCTTTGATGTAATCCTGTATATTTGTCTACTTTATCCCTTATTCTATTCAGAGTAATGGTGGATAAAATTTTTCTTGTGCTGTTCAGTAGTGTGATCGGACGGAGGTTTGCAGGGGGGCCTTGAGGTTTTTTTGGCTTTGGTATGGTTATCAAGATGCCTTCCTTTAGCGAATCAATCGGTGTATGTTGAGCAAAGGCTGAGTTGAATATATTGGCAAGTGGGGCGGCAACGACTTCTTTACCGTACTTAAATAGCTCATTGTTCATGTCATCGGGACCGGCTGCTCTATCATTCTGGAGGTATTTGATGGCAATATCTATTTCTGCTACAGTGATCGGTTTATTGAGTGGTCTTGGATTTCCCTCAAATGGTTCTAGTGGGATGTCAGTATCATCAGTGAATTGTCGTTGAAACCATTCTTTTATTATTTGTGCTTTGTTTGTATCTGAGCCCATGAAGTTGCCTTCTTCATTCTGGACGATGATGGCTGGTGTCGGTTTCATGGTACGAAGTTTCTTTGCGGCTTTGAACATTCTACGACTGTCATCAGTAGATGCGATTTCATCTGCCAGGCTGTCTGCTTCTTCTATGGCAATGTTTTTCAGTCGTTTGTTGATTTGGCGCAAGATATCGTTGCGTTTCTTGCGGAGCTCAGTGGTATCTCTACTAACACCTTTTTGGTAAATTTTTAGGCGGAGCGATTTTTGTTGTTCCGATAATTCAACAACAGTCGGATCGAGTGTTTTAGATTTTTTGCTGTATTTGACAGTGCCAGCTGCTTCTTTTGCAGAGGTTTTTATACATGTGAGCAGATTTGAGAGAGCTTTGTTGGGATTGGGATCTGTAGTTTGTTGATCCAAATTAATTTGCAATAGCCTTTGGTAATTGTATTTGATATCGGTGTTTCTGCGTATGTTTTCTATGTTGATTTTTTCATTGGCGGGTTTCTTTGGTCGTTGCTTATGGACCAGATGAAGTTGATTGATTCTTATCCTGGAAACTACTAGTTTGTGATCCGAATTGGTATCTGTACCTCCGTATGATCGAGAATTTTGTATGATTGCGGTTGCTGACTTTTGGCATAGGATATAATCAATTTGATTGAAGACCGACTTAATGGCTTTGGAGCCTGTCTCACGGTTTTTACCAGCGATGTGACATATCCATGTGGTTCTGTGCCTACTGGGATGTTTAAAGGCTGTGTTGGTAGCAAATAGCTCATTGTCTGTGAGAAAATTTACGAGACCTTTTCCATTTGTATTACGTTTGTCTATACTGTATGATCCCATACAGGATTGTAATCCAGCAGTGATATCATTCGGAGTTAGCTATCCTAGCTTGGAATTGAAATCGCCACAAACGAATAGTTTCCATCTCGATGGTATCTTGATGGCTGATGTTAATTCCAAGTAGAAAGTTTTAAGCATAGCTGGTGATGCTGATCCACGTTCGCTAGTTGGACCGTACACGTTTACTACTCTTGTTTTGAGAGGAGTACCTTTCTGAGTGGGTATGCTAATATCTAGAAAGCATACTCTGTCGCTTATGTACTTCTATTCATATCCACAGCTCGATAGTCTAGGGCCTATTATAAAGCCCATGCCGCGAAAAGTGACTTCTTTTTGTTCCAAAAGGATGATCTTATATCCTGCTGGTGTGGATTTTTCGAAATGTTCTTTTGTTTTTGATTCTTGTATGCAGAGGATGTCAATGTTGTATTGGTTGCAATCTTTAATTAATGACTCTTGTTTAGCGTAAGCGGTGAGGCCTCGAACATTCCATATGCCAATACCAAATTCCCATTGTTTTGGTTGTTTTCTTGGATGGTGAGCTGTAGATTTCGTTTCACGAGGGGTAGATACTTTTGCAGTGGGCCGAGGGGTTATCCTTTTACCACCCATAGGAAATGCGATGACCAGTTCGCAATCCTGACAGCAATTGGTTTCACAGTGTAACTGCTACTCACAGAAGAGACCGCGAGAAGGTTGCCATCTTCCTCTCCCGTTAGTAGACTGCTTACAAGAAACATTTGAAATTTTAAACTACCACAGAGGTTCCCAACCTTTCCCGTCACGCGACCCCGACGCTTTATTTTTATGAAATTTCTCAGGAAAAGTCATCAAGGCCAGTATAGAATTGCACATAGATGTACTTGGATGTAATAAATACATATATAATTGCAATGTACTCGTTTTTTAAAGGTAGCAACACCATACTACGACGAACGCGCTGAAGCCCTTTTCGCATAAATACGATGTCCCAAATTGGACCAATATGTACCGTGCTTGCTTGCTACATTCTGGATAGATGTCTTTAACACAAATCTAAAAATCTGATAAAGTATCCAGAGAAAACATAGATTTTATAGTTCTGTCGTGTTTCAACTCCAGCAGCTCTTCAATATACTCATCGAGATTTGAGTCGTTGTAATCCACATTGAAAGGATTTCTGATCCAATCATATCTGTCAACAGCAAGATCTGAAAAATATGATTCCAAGCTTAATTTCAAGCTCTGCAGGTGACAGCTCACAATCTCCTTGCATCCAATATTGTCATTGCCTGACGCCAAAAGGTTGTTTAGAGTTGGAAAAACTGTAAAATTTTCTTTCTCAACACATTGTTGCCAATACTGTAATTTGCATACAAAGGCGGAGAGTTTGTCGTGGAGGGTGAAAACAGTTTTGTCCCTACGCTGTATTGAAGTATTAAGCTCGTTTAACTTGAAAAAAATGTCACAAAGGTAGCTCATAAGTAGAACGTTTTTGTTATCCGACAAGAATTCCAAGTGTTTGTAAGCCTTGATCTGTGTTAAATAGCTCTCTAGCTCACCACGTAGTTCAAAAACACGAAGCAAGACATGCCCACGAGATAACCATCTGACTTCAGTCTGGTGGAGTAATAACTCGTGGTCGGAACCTAACTCTTGACAGAGTTTCGTGAAAAGTCGTGCTCGAAGCGAACTTGTTTTTACAAAGTTTACAAATGCCACAACTTTAGTCAGAACACATGAGAGTTCAGAACTCAACGATTTTGAGGCTAACTGTTCTCGGTGTATTACGCAGTGTATCCACTTACACTTGGGAGCTTTCTCACGTACGAGCTTTTGAAGTCCCTTCTTTGTGCCTACCATAGCGGGGGCTCAATATGTACAAAATCCCAGTAGTTTATCCCAAGGTATACTGTAAGTTTCAAAATAGTCACTAATCCCTTTGAAAATATCTGATGCAGTTTGACAACATGGTGTGACAAAACAAAAAGTCTTCTTCAAATGTTTCATGCCAAATATAGCGAACGTAAACTAGTAAGTAGGCTTGCAGGCCTTCTGTACTGCAGTCTGCTTGAAGGCTAAATCCTTCTGTTACTCGTAATCTATTGATAAGAGTTTGCTCCTGATTCTCGGAAATAAGCTCAATTCGATGTTTCACAGTTTTATTAGATAATGGAACAGCCATAAATTTAGTCGCTTCTGCATCTCCAATGACATGTTTAACCATAGAAATCGCTGCTGGAAGAATTAAAGATTCTACAATCGTACGTGGCTTCTTACACTTGGCAATTTGATAACTGACCTCAAACGATGCTCTAAGGGCTTTTGTCGCTGTGCTGGCAGTTGCAGTAAATTGTGCAGTTTGCTTCTTGTACTGGCCGAGCTTTTGTTGAAAATAGGACAGTGGTTTTCAAATAAGCTCCGGGTGATTGGACTTCAGGTGTCGTTCCAACTTATTTCGTTTTAAACTTTCGGATTATAAAACAGAATCACAAATGAGACATTTTGGCTTTTCGACCTGGTTTTCAATAATGCTAGTAAAACCAAGATGAAGAAAATCGTCCTGATATTTTCTTTTCCTCTGAACTTTAATACTACCACTAGCATTAGTAGAGCTATCAGTAGTTTCTTTTGATGAACTTTTGCACAAGAATTTATCCATTGCGACTAGATAGCAACAACAACTGATCAGTGATTATGGTATCATAGAAGCGAGGAACGTGAACCGTTGCGAGGAGTCTGGGAGTGTCAAATTACCGCGAAATGTTTTCGAACGTACAGCTTGCACAGTTGTATGCATTGTGATGGAGTGACGGAGTGAAAATCAAGGGAGCCCGTCTTATCAACACTGAGGCATGATGTTGTTTTATTAAGTTTTTATTAAATTTAGACATGCTTTAGTCATACAATCTGCAAAAAAGCAATAACACTAGTAATTGAGTTGTAACAGCGCCTTGTATACATGTCCTACACAAGATTTCGTCTTTCACCCCGCGACCCCATCCTAGTATCCCGCGACCCCAAATGGGTGCGACTGTTTTACTAGATCTTAAACAAGTTGGTTCTTTACCCATCCACCCAAAACACAAACTGTGCCGCTATAGTGAATTTGCCCTGCCAAAGTTTTCCTACCACCTTACAATTTCAAATGTTTCTAAAACTTGGGTAGCAGAAAATCTCGACAACCTGGTCTCTAAATACATACGCCAGTAGCTTGATCTGCCTATAAGTACCACTCTTAGCTCTATTATTCTTTCCAAAAATCAATGTGGACTCAACTTGAAGCTACCTACCACAAAACTTTTTCAGTGCCAAACTGTCACCCGTAATGCTCTTAAGTCCTCACCAAATCATAATATCCAAACATTGTGAAAAAACACAAGCAATAGTACCCATATACAACGTGATATTTATAAAAACACAAAAGAAGTTTTGAAAGCTGTGCAGATAAAACACAAGGAGCGTTTACAAAGTCATCTTACTACTCAAGGTACTATTCTCTCATTTCTCTTTGACAACGCAACTTCAAAATATAACAGGTTTTGGTCCGAAGTTCAAAGTAAGCTGCCCAAAAATTTCTTCAGCTTTAGCATTCGTTATTTGAATAACACCCTTCCAACTCGTAAAAATCTATCTAAATGGAAACTTAGTCTATCGTCCTCTTGCTCTTCCTGCTTTGAACCAGAAACCCTTCTTCATGTTGTCGCCGGCTGCAAAACGTACCTTCAGAACGGTCGATATACTTGGCGACACAACTCAGCATTACAGTTTTTAGCAGGATGTCTCAAATCTCTTGAAGGCTGTACGGTATATGCTGATATTTGTGGATTCTTATCGCCATGCATTATAACCGAAGATGTCTTTCGACCTGATTTGCTGTTAGTTACTCCACAACAATAGTTATACATACTTGAATTGACGGTGGGGTATGAAACTAACCTTGATAAAAATGCTTGCGGACTTAAACAGGGATTTTATTGGATTATATTATTGCCTAGTTGAAAAGCATCAACTTGAAATATCATATTCCCTTAAGTCTCTTAACAATGATCGAAAAGTGCCTTTGAGACTGTTCTACTCAAACCTTACTTTTTCCTTTCTGTAAGAATTGATGAAAGACGATATATTCCTCATTATGTCTATTTCCAAGCAGACAGCAAAGCAGTAGATGACAAACTAGTCTTATCTATTTCAATTAATTGCCATAATCACTATTTTGCTCTTTATTTTAAGTGAAGCACACGTTGCTCATAATCTCATAGTCACTCAGGTGTAAGAGTAACAACTAAAAAATAACTGTTAAGGCATCATTTACCACATTTTTACTGCTTTTTTGATACTTCAGAACATTATCTGGATCTGTTAAAAATATTACAACAACAAATGGCTACCAACAAATATCTTATTAACATTTCAATTGCCATTAAAGTTAATAAGTTTGGTAGTAAAATCATTTCTTATATATATATATACATATATATATATATATATATATATATATATAAGAAATGATTATATATATATATATAGAAATGAATATATATATATGTGTGTGTGTGTTGTGTGATGATAAGATAACCTTTACTGATCAATCAAACCTCATGTCAGCTATTTCATCTTATATAATACGACTAAGCCAATACGACCTCAACAGTATAAATATAACTCAGTTTAATACGCCTGATACAGTAAAGCCAATACCCTGAAAACCAGTGTACAGTTGGTATGATACAGATTGGTTTTGTATTTTTATAAAAATAAATCTAAACTAAAATATATTAAAAAAAATAAGTCATATCTTTTGCAAAGGTGCAAACCAAGGGGTTTTGTAGCCTAATGATTGTTGATTTACATATATATATATACATATATATATAAGATAAGCTAAAACACGAAAAATAAGAACTGTGATTGCAACTAATAGTTTCACGATATTTCGATCATCAGGCAATAATGCTACAAATAATGTACATGCTTTTTTATAAACAAATAAAGTAGGCGGCTCATCAAAAATAATAAAAAAAATTATAGGTGGTAACGTATTACAAGGTGTTAATGTTCTTCGAAAGGAAGAAAGAAAGGAATACAAGCACAGTACAACACTATCAAGTTTCGTATGGGATACGAAGGAAAAAACCGGAAAAGCACCCGAAATATCTTGGTCTATCCTAAAATCAGCCCCCCATTACAACAACAGCACAAAAAGATGCCTCCTTTGTCTCACTGAAAAAATGTCCATTATAACATACACTAAAACAACTTCTCAACAAAAGATCAGAACTTATTTCAAAATGCCGACACGAAAACAAATTCCTCCTCTGCAACTTCATACCTAATGACTAACCACATGGGACTTCCTTTCCTGATCAAACAGTCGAACACCTATCTACCCAATTTGAAAATAAATCACTCTTTAGTAATCGTAAACCGTATCCACATGGGACTTCCTTTCTTTCTTTCTTTCCAAGAACATTAACACCTTGTAATATGTTACCATCTGTAATTTTTTTAGTATTTTTGATGAGCTTCCTACTTTATTTGTTTATAAAAAGCATGTACAGTATTTGCAGCATTATTGCCTGATGATCGAAATATCGTGAAACTATTAATTGCAATCACAGTTCTTATTTTTCGTGTTTTATCTTATCTTATATTGCTCTGCTATATGCATTGAGCACTTTTTGATACGAGTTACAATATTACACAAATATATATATATATATATATATATATATATATATATATATATATATACAATTCTGGTATCATAAGTATGCCTAACCATGGAAGTCAAAAATCCTAAGAAAGACGTCTTTCTTGGTACTTGTACATTGTGATTTGATACAAGTAAAATACATTTTAACATAATTTGTTTACTGACATTTAATTATGAAGATTTCTAGGCAAAGTAAACTTTGATAATTATTTGACTTACTCCCATGATATTACACATTTTTTATTTGAATTTTGCATTTCAGCTCGCGCGGGTTTCGTGTCAGTTGTGACAAAATTCCAATCCACGTATTCATGTCACAGTGTCTAAATTCCATCCTTGAAGCTGCATTCCAGCACGTTTTTTAGAGTTATAAAAGTAGTCAAAATTTTGTACTTAATTCAATTTAGAAAGTAAGTGGATGTGTTTGGTTTGGTCAAGAGGTATGTTGTTTGTTATTTTGATTTAGTTTTTAATTGATTTCATGGTTATTTTGTTAGTCAATCGATTGGAATTTTATATGCTGTACAATCATATAGTTAGTCATATAGTAAATCACTTTTTTATTTGTGTTTCTTTAGAATAAAATCATGGACAGTGTATTATTTAGGGTATTTTAAGGTCATGCCCCAGTTTTGAATTTAAGTATTGCATTGTCATTGCATCTTCATCTCTTGAGTTTTTTGAAGTGTATCCAGGGTATATGTAAGACGATTCTTACAATAATATCAAGCCAAACTTGCAAGTTCCGATAGTAATTCAAACACTATGCTATTTAGAGGTACAACCTTCAAACCAGCACAGACAGGTTTCAATCAATTTCAGGTCTTCTTACTGTTCCTACTAATGGAAGTGAGAAATATGGCAACACGTCGCTTAACTGTTACACAGGTATTATCGATAGCCTTCTTCCCCTTTTGTTTTGCTACTCCTTTTAGTTTCCTAGCACTTTAGATGTTCTTTATTTCTCCATTAAACTGAACTTCCAGCTCCAGGCCTAATTTCCTTGTTGAACGGTTGACGGTTCAAGATGGCGGAGCTCAAAAGTAAATAAGAAACCGAAACCGAAACCGAAATTATACGTTCTGAACTTCTTTAAAGAAGTGTTTAAAAGCTCGGAAACTGTTTAAGAAGAACAAGAAGTATTTTTACCGCCGATTTCAAGTTTATTTACTGAAAGAAACCATCTACTATGTCAACAACAACACCACAGCTTCATCACAGCAGCTCACGTCAACCAACGAATCTGCTTCGACGACAAACTACACTTGCGAAGCTGGTCAGCGAACATGCAAAAGTCTGATTGGCTTGAAGAACCATAAGATAACTTGCAAGTCGTACAAACCTGCGGAGGATGACCATAATGATAGAAATGACACTAGCAAAAAAGGGGAACGGAAATGACTTTAAACTTGCTATACACGACGCCTACAACAAAATGTCGACATGGAGAAACAACATTTTTCAGCTACCGAAGGGACATGTTGGTAAGCGTTTTGTTCAGGAGCTCACAAATACAATCGATCTCTGGAATAACAAGTCACCTAATAATGATATAGCTTTGAAAATGTTTATGGTTCTTCCGAGTCTTTTATTACAACGAGTAAACTCGAAAAGTTCGGCATCTGACAACAGGAAAGTTCTTGAGAGAAGATTACAACTCTGGCAAGACAGAAAAATCACGGAGGTGGTTAGAGAGTGTCTTGTCATTCAAAGTCGCCTGGCTGAGACACGTAGAAAAGACAAGACAAGGGACACATTGGTAAGACATTCCAGAAGCTTATGATAAAAGGAAAAGTGAATTCTGCTCTTCGTTTACTATCAGAAGAGCAATGAAATGGCATTTTACCACTGGATGACATTTCAATGAATGAGTTGCACTTGAAAAATCCAGATGCTTGCCCCTTAAATTCAGATTTACTACTTGAGGGACCATATCAATATATCAATCCAGTGATTTTTGAAAGTATAGATGAATGTGCTATGCTAAAAGCTGCAGTAAAAACAAAAGGTTCTTCAGGAAAATCAGGGTGGGATGCTGATGAATGGCGCCGTGTAATTGGAAGTAAAATTTTTGGAGCGACATCCATTGATCTTCGAAGATCTCTTGCAAAATTCGCTCGTTTGTTATGCTCAGAAAGCGTATCAGATCCACAAAGTTTGGAAGCATATATTGCGTGCAGGCTCATACCACTGGACAAATCTCCAGGATTACGTCCGATACCAATTGGAGAGGTTGTGCGATGTATCATTGGCAAATCTGTAGTTGCTTGCGTTAGAAAAGACATCATGCAAGCGGCTGGAAATCTTCAACTATGTGCGGGAATTAAATCGGGATGTGAAATTGCGGTTCATGCGGCCGTCGATATGTTTGATGATGATGATACTCAAGGCGTATTGCAAATCGAAGCATCGAATGCTTTTAATTCGATCAACAGGGCCGTTACCCTTCACAACATGAAAATTTTATGCCTCGAGTTTTTAACGTATATCTTCAATTGCTATCAGATACCTGCTCGATTATTCGTAGACGGCGGAAAACAAATAAGTTCGAATGAAGGCGCAACACAGGGCGACCTTGTTGCAATGGCCATGTACGCTATTGGGATTACACCCCTACACTTAAATCTAAATCAATGCAACCACAAAAGATTGCATTCGCAGATGACTTCACCGGTGTCGGAACAGTTAAGAGTCTTCGTTCATGGTTCGAGGAAATAACCCAACACGGACCAAATATTGGTTATTATCCAAAACCCAGTAAGAGTTGGCTAATAGAAGATTATCTAGAGGAAGCCAGGCGTGAATTCCAAGGTACGGGAGTCAACATTACCATCGATGGAAATCGGCATTTAGGTGCAATTTTAGGGAGCGATCAAAATCGAAGGATTTATGTGTCAGATTTAGTTACGACATGGAAGAAAGAGCTAACAAAACTTTCGTACATTGCTAAATCCTATCCACATTGTGCCTACACTGCATATGTTTTTGGTTTTCAACACAAATTCACGTACGTGATGAGAACAATTCCGAATATTGAAAATGAGCTAAAACCTCTTGAAGAAACAATTAGAAACTCTTTTCTCCCTGCACTTTTAAATGGTTATATTTGTAATGATGAGGAGAGAAGATTATTTTCCTTACTTGAGAAGCAAGGTGGCTTAGCTATACATAATCCAATTGAAAGATCACCCATTGAATACCGTAACTCCAGAGAGGCCACTACAACGACGGTCGAAAAAGTGAAATGCCAAGTCGAAATATACGACGATAAAGTTGAATTAGCTCAAGCATCTACAGTACGAAATTTCAACAGCGAAAAACGTAAACGAAATGAAGAAAAACTTGAACATTTCCAGCAAAATATTTCTGATCCCATCAATGAAAGATGTGTAGAAGCAAGTATAGAAAAGGGAACCTCTAATTGGCTAACCACTCTGCCAATCAAAAAGTATGGATTCTTGCTTGATGAGCAATCATTCTGGGACGGTTCATATATCAGATATAATATCCCGTTAAAGAGGCTACCACAATACTGTCTCTGCGGCCAAATATTTAAATTAAATCACGCCCTCTCGTGTCCAAAAGGAGGTTTTATCGCCCTTAGACACAACGAAATTAGAGATGCCACCGCAGATGCACTATCCGAATGCTGCAAAGACGTAGCCGTAAAATCTGTCCTTCAGCAGATTACAGGAGAGGAGTTACCACCTTCTGCCATTAAGAGTGATGAAGCAAGAGTCGACGTAGCTGCAAGAGGATTTTGGGTCAAGGGACAAGTAGCGTACTTGGACGTAAAGGTATTTAACCCTACAGCTAAAAAGTACCTTACTCAAACCTTACAAGCATCACATCGTTCCAATGAAAACGCTAAAAAGAGATCTTACAACAGACGAGTCGACCACGGCAGTTTCACGCCACTTGTTTTCACATGTTTCGGGGGTATGTCAAAAGAATGTTTAACATTTTATAATCGCCTTGCAGAAATGATTGCTGAAAAACGAGAGGATGACACAAATGTTGTGAAAAACTGGCTGCGCACCAGACTCAGCTTCAGCCTATTACGCAGTCAATTATTATGATTACCTAGTTCAAGATCTGCAAAAAATATCTCGCGGAGAATGATGATATGCAACTCATTGCTGCTGAGGCATTTCCTCAGTAATTAAAGCGATATGAACGATGGCATTTTTATTATTATTATTATTATTATCATCTATACTTTTTTAACGTTTATAATTAGCTCCTACCGCAGAGAGAAAGTGTAGGAATAGTTTATTTTTATTATTCTTTTATTCTTTTTTTTCACTTACTATTATTACTTCTTTCTGTACATCGATATACGAAATAAATTCCCTTGCAAAGTCTTTAGCTTCCTTCATAACAAATTGTGATCTTTTTTGTTCCTCTTGCATTAAGACGAGATTCAGCATCCAATCATCAGATAAATCTAAGTACCTAAAATGACCAAGCGTGGTTGTCTTACAAAAGAGCTCCAGCTTTGTCAAACCCCGTCCCCCAGAACTACTTGGGAGGTAAAGACGCTGTATATCAGCTTTAGAATGGTGCATGTCGTAACTTGTCAACATTTTTCTGATTTTAGGATGAAGTCCTTTTATCACGCTCAAATTCTAATCAATGATGCTGAAACTGTATGTGATAGCGGGACCGGCTAACGTATTAATCGCAGAATATCTATTCGTTGAATTTAACTCTATTTTGAGGATCAGTCTGACTCGTTTTGTAAGCTCCTTTTAAAGCTTTTCCTCCATTGAAGCGTGTTAAATTCTACTGGAAACGTTTACACGAACGTACTTCTACACTTCCTCCTGTTCTATATCTTTAATCATTGTCTCTTCGTTAAGTCTTGCATTGTGATTTTTCACTAGCTTACCATTCCTAAAAGCAGCCTTGACACACTTGCTCAAGCCAAATTCCATACCAACATCATCGCTGAATCCTTTGACAATTTTCAATAACGTCTCAAGTTCACTATCGTCTTTCGAGTACAACTTTAAATCATCTGTATAAAACAATTGAGTGATATGCTTAAGATTTGCTTATACGCTTAACCTAAAAAATTCAGTTCTGAAGACAGCAGTATGAGTGAGATACAGAAGAGCAGGAGAGATAAAGAATCTCCTTGAAAAATCCCTTGCATGATGTTGATGTTATCACTTATTAGTGTTCCTATGTTATGCGTAAGGATCAAGAGTGTCATCCATTTTTCCACGTGGCATTTGAGAAAACTAATTACCCAGGTGATTTGCATCCAAATTGGAAAAAAACTACTCACACACATCATCAATTTGAGTCTAAATACAGCTACTTTCCCTACCACCTGGAAGTCAGCAAGAGTGATTTCAGTCCACAAAAGCGGAAACAAAGATCTTGAGGCAAACTACAGACCTGTATCAATCCTCCCTATCCTTTCAAAGATCATGGAAAGGGCAGTGTACAGTCAGTTTTTGCCTTACTTGGAAAAAAATAAGCTGCTTACTTCGCACCAATATGGATATCGAAACAAAAGCTCCACTAGTCTCGCAGTAACGAAATTCGTCGACGATGTCAGGGGAGATACGGATAATGGATTAATGGTTGGAGCAGTATTCATAGACCTTGGTCATGCCACGTTAATGACTAAACTGAAAATGTACGGGATTTGCGGACAGGAAATTACATGATTTACCAGCTACCTATTTCACCCCACACAAGTAGTCCATGTCGGAAACTCACAATCAGCTTCACAACCTGTGTTTTCCGGAGTTCCCCAGGGATCGATTCTCGGTCCTTTGCTGTTTATCATATACTTAAATGACTTTGCTGATGTCCTTAAATCCTGGAAAATCCTGATATATGCAGGCGATACTGTCGTACATTTTGCAAATCGTAACATCCAATCCATAGAAGGTATACTAAATGAAGAACTCGAAAAGCTTTCAACCTACCTCGATGAGGTAGGTTGATCATAAATTTAAAGAAGGGGAAAACAGAAGTGATGTTATTTGGGACAGCTAAAAGAATTTCGAAAACGGAGAAACCGCTAGAGATCTTATTTAAAAACTTTTCCATGAACCGAACAACAACGTACTAATACCTTGGAAATACCCTTGATGCTACAATGAATCTCAAGGAGATTTCATAAAGAGATTACGAAAAGGTAGTGGGCAATTACGACTCCTCGCAAAAATCCAACTGCTCATGACATCTGATGCGGCCGACAAGATTTTTAACTCTATGATCGTCCCAATTATAACATACTGCTGCACTGTGAAGATACTACTCACCGATACACAGAAGGCGAACCTAGTCTCAATCGACTATCGTGCATCTAAGCTGAGATATGGCAAAAATTCATCAAAACGAGTGACGTCAACGTATGGAAGAATGAAGAAGCTAGCCTGCAGCACTGTTCGTAAATGTATTACTGGAAACTTGTGTAGCCCGTTCAGAAACTACTTTCAAGTTAACACGCACGTTCGAGTTACAAGAAATAATAACTTTTCAATAAAACTTCCTAAGATAAAACTTGAAATAGGTCGTCAATCGTTCAATTACCAAGATTGTCGACTTTACAATGATCTTCCGTTAGAAATACGTAAAGAGGAAGATTATAAAAATGTTACTAAGAAATTAGGCATGATTTTAAAATAAAATGATTCCAAATAACATCTTTGAATTTTTAGGATTTTAGATTTAGTGATTAGTTCCTCTAAATTCCCGCTATTCAATGTAGGCTCGTTTTTCAGTATTTTCAGTGTCTTGCTATGTGCTAATAGTCTCAGATCAGCCATAAAGCAGTTTTTTAGCTTCCTATCCTCATTATGTTTTTCCTTTTTGTTTACTAATGTGTCAAAACAGGACCACATTGATGCAGTATTTATAGTATACGTAAAAAATGTGTTTTTATGTATATTTTGCATATAATCAGATGTACGAGTAAGAAAAACTCTAACTTTACAGTACTCAGAATTTCATGTCTTTCACAATCTTCAGCCTTCAGCTTTATACAAATAAAAAAATTTTCTACAAAGATGTTATACAAATAATTGTGTAACTTGACTTTTTGAAAAGTGACTATTGATAACAAAAGAATCATTGAGGGTGCAACTACAAAACTGGAAACGGGCAGTAGAAATCATTATCTATTGTCAGTCTTTTGATTTGTAATTTGCGAGGGTGTATTTATTCATATGTCGACATTTGGAAACAATTTCGGTTCTTTTGTTTAGCAGTTCAGTTTTATTCAAGTAATTAAGAATTTCCAGTTTCTCTTGCAGGTACAATGGACACGTTTTTTTAAAGTTGGAATATGCCTGGACACGTTTTATGATTGACCAATCAAAGGAAGGTTCCAAATTCTGCTCTTTTAAACACCAAACGTACGTTGATAACGTAGTATTATTTGGCATGTATGTATTATATCTAGTATAAACATTAATTAATTTAATAATAATAATAATAATAATAATAATAATAATAATAATTAGTCCAGGGTATTGGCATTAAACTGCATCCGGTTGTGGAGTTTCGACGTGGGAGAATGAGGTTACCCTTTGCCACAACTACTTCCTGGTCACCCTTGAGCAAGGTGTAGTACCTGTTAGCTCTCCCTGAGACCAAGAAATTCCTGGTTGGCATCCGGCAGGGGCTAGTCTGCCTTATGGGTAGGAGGGACTCTTCAGCTTTGGCTGGCAACCCCCTTAGTGATGGTTTCACAATAAAAACACCGGTGGTTGTGCACCTCAAAACACAACCTCGCTTGAGTGGAATGACGAAACAAATAGTTATAAAAAACGGCGTAAATGGGGCTGGAGCTTCAGGTGAAG
>RDPX01000701.1:68080-79105 GCA_003991215.1 Morbakka virulenta | reverse complement strand
AAAAAGGTGTCTGATAAAAACAATCCGTGAAAGGCAGATGAAGTTTATTGGACATATCATGAGAAAGGAAGGACTAGAAAACCTTACCCTTACTGATTGTACTGAAGGCAAAAGAAGCAGAGGAAGACAAAGATTAACATACTTGGGAAGTCTCGAGTGCCATATTGAAAAGTGTATATCAGCAAGTGAGAAGAAAAAGGGAAAAGCTGGAGATCTGCTACATATGATGGGTGGTAGGAATCTGTGGAGAACCGTGATCGCCAACGTCTGGAATGGATATGAGACCCAGAGAGAGAGAGTGAGAGAGAGAAAGAGAACGAGAGAGAAAGATAAAGATAAAGAGAGAGACAGAGAGACACACAGAGAGAGGGACAGAAAGAGACAGAGAGAGACAGAGGGACACAGAGAGACAGAGAGACAGACAGACCTTGTAAAACGGACAGATGCTTGGATTTGTGGGATTGATAGGTCATTTCAAAGTCATAGTAACGTCCGAGATACTTGAAGGCATCTACCATGGCTACAGGAGGTACAATTTCATTATTAACAAAAAGTTTAGGTTGAAACTGAAGAAATCTTGTTGTGAATTTTTTAATTCCGAATGTGGCACATTTATCAACCCTCATGATCATGTTGGCCCATTGACACCATCGAGAAAAATAGTTTAAAAGAAGCTGGTTCTCTCTTTCCCCACTTGTAACCGCAGCGTCATCTGCGAACTGAAACCAGTGTACATCATTGAACATGCTGCCGTTCTTATCGTGAGGTGAAAAACCAAGTTAGTTGAATTTTTCAGTCCTAATATATTGAATGAATGTATTAAAACACATATTAAGCAGTAGTGGACTAAGACAATCACCTTGTAAAAGCCCAAGACGAACAGTTATGGCTTCAGTTGTAAAATGATCAGTGATAAAGGATGTTGCAAATTCAGTGTAAAGACTGGTGATTAAAAATTTAATTTTGTCAGGAATGTGATGGTGATCTAGAACAGATATTATTAAGTTATGGCGACCTTCACTAAAAGCAACTAGGTCAAAAAGAGTAATGACTATGGAGCATTGACGAGTGCGAGCCTTGTTTATCACCTGTGACATCATTGCAGTATGTTCTAAAGTACCCGAGATTTTGGAAGTGAAGCCTTTTTGAATCTTTTATTCAACGAAGTTATTATCCATCAGATATTCAAAGACAGAGTCACGCAAACAGGATGTAAAAAACTTTTAATGGAAACGTTTCAAGAGTAATGGGCCGGAAGTTAGAAGGGTCATCGGTGTTACCCTTCTTTTGAATTAAAATCGTACAAGCCCTTTCCCACTAAGAGGAACTTTGCCAGAAATCCATATGATTTTAGTTATTTCTGTGAGGAAAAACCGCAGGTAGGGACATCGTTTAAAGCAAATTATGGATATTTTATCTAGTGGACATGGTGAGGCAGATGACTTCATACGACGAATAACTGATGTGATTTTTTGATATGATGGAGGATCAGTCTTGAAAGGGTGCTCGGGTTCGAAAGTATTTTTGAAAAGTATTGGTTCCAACTGACTTCAGAGAAAGTTCGAAATATTGAAGAGCTCTTTTGCAGCACACGCTTTACGTAGCCCCAAAAGTTTTTGGAGATGAGGTTATCGTGAGTACATGTAGTGTGATTATTATAGGAAGAAGTCAGTTTTTGGCGAAGCAAAAGGGAAACGTATTTGATTTCATGACTGATGCGTTACATTTTTATGTGATTTTAAGTCCTTTTTCAATTGGTTAACTTTGCGGTCTTGATATTTCCTTTGAAACCCTTTCTCGAAGTTCTTATTTGTAGTGCCGCATGTAAGTTTAAAGTGTTCATAAATTGAATTGTTTATCAAACTAATTACAGAATCAATCGTCCATGGTTTCTGCTGAATAGATGCGAAAATCAATTGAAAATAGCTATCAGCAATTTCCAATTGTTCATTTGACCTTGGGAGTCGTATTCCCTCTTCAAATCCAAGCTGTTCTCCATGTGACAATGCGGTTGTTGGTTCACTATTGTTTAAAATATCTTCAGGAATTTGTTCAAAAGTGTCTTCCTCAAAGCCTCTAATTACTCTACAGTTCCGTTGATAAATTCTTAAGCCTTTCAATCCTTTACACACTTTATTGCATGAACAATAAATTAACACCAGTTGTCACAATAGCGATAAAACTGTCGATATTGTTTTTCCTTATCAATGACACGTTGATTTCTCTAAAGGGATTACAAAATGTTTTCCTGTAACCGCCTTTTACATCTCCAGATATAGACACTCCTTTTTACAGAAATTTCAAACCACAAATTATGCCAAAAACATCGGAAATCAACTCAAACATTTTCCAATAAATTCCTTGTGCGACGTGTCGACTGATAAAATTCTACTTGGTATATTAAAAAACTGCGCAAAATTTTTGCAATTAAACGAGAGCCGTGTGCAGAGACGTCTGCACGACACCACCCAACAGCTACTGGCGCGGAATATCTAGCTCCTTGGCAGTATGGCTAAAAAGAAATCTTTATGAGATGAAAACCAGAAGTAAATCATACCGCCTCGTCCGTCGCGCGGGTCAACAGGGGACGCGTCACTCAGGGCCAGGCCAGCCCGAGGTCGAAAAATCTGCTACTGGGCCTAAATCTTCCCCTAACGAAGGCCAGCATGGTTACCAGGAAGGAAGAAATCCCGCCCATGGCCCCGTTGGATGACCACTTAAGAACACTCTAATGGAGGAAATGAAAAGATGGCCGAGGAAAGGGCAAAAGGAAGTTATGTATTGCTTGTATTTTGCAATTAAAAATCCAGAGACAGATAACACCGAAGATACTTTTATTCACTGGGGTAATAGTGTAATAGTGATAGTGATAAAATTGAAAATCTTAATGCTAATAAACTGTCAAATGTCAGAAGGTATATTATGCGCGAAAAGAAATTGACAGATACCGAACTTTCTCAGATTAAAGAAAAGATTTCAAATGATGTTGGGATGAATGTAAAAAAAACTTCAATATGATACAGAGTATGATACAAAGAATACTGATATTGATGTTGGTGTAACTGATAGAGATGGAGGTGAAGTTGAAGGCCAGAATGTTGGCGATAGAAATCAGGAGGTGGAAAATGAAAGGTTGCAGGAATCGAATCTTGAAGGATTGCAGGAAGTAAATCCAGAAGAACTGGAGGCAATGAGAACATATATCTCAGAGGAATTTTCTATAGTACACACATTTATATTAACGACAGAGACCCACTTCTTAAGATTCGTCACTCTATCAAATAGAAACATATTTTGAAGTTAAGAAATATTGCGCTGCATCAAATCTGTAATGAGCTTAGCCCAGATAAAACTGTAATAAATCAACTAATTTATCCAACGGGTAAAGTACTTCAACAAAGATGTGTTAGGACTAAAAGAAAAAGAACTAAGGCTAATAAACAGAATAAACCAAAATGGCAGTTGAAAATTGATAAGGAAATCGAGCAGTACCGAAAAGATATCTCTATACTAGAATAAATACAAAAAGATAAAGAATTAAAATGTGGAAAGGCTAAAAATGTAATAAGGAAACACAAAATTGAAAACAAAAACCATATTCCCACCATTAAGCAAGAGCTAAAACAAAAACTCCAAGTTAAGGCCCAACGTTTACGCAGTTTCATTAAACGCAACAAGTTCTATAGGCAAAACAAAATATTTGAAACTGATACCTAAAAGTTTTATCGTGAAATTGGTAAATCTGTTATCTGTGTGGATGAAATACCACTGAAAGAAGAGATCAGTAGATTTTAGAATAACATCTGGAGAAATGACAAAGGGTTTAATGAAAATTCCGTATGGTTAGAACATATAAAAGATTCCACTAAAGACATTCCAAAACAAACATGGTTAAATTTGACTGTGGAAGATACTGTAAAGGCTCTCAAGAAATCTCACAAGTGGAAGTCTCCGGGTATTGATCAAATGCCCAACTTTTGGCTCGACACCCCTCATGCTGTGCACTCGAAACTAGCTCACAACTTTAAGTGAATGTTAACAGAACCAGACTCAACACCTGATTGGTTCTGTCTCGGCACAACTTACCTGCTTGCTAAAAATCATGATACTGGTTACCCTAAGACCTACAGACCCATAACATGCCTAACATCAACCAATAAACTGCTAACTTCTGTTCTTACCGAGAGAACTTACACTCACATGGAGGACCATGGCATCTTTTCCGTTGAGCAAAAGGGTTGCCGGAAAGGGTTTTACAGCTGTAAAGACCAGCTATTGATCAGTAAAATAATATTAGAAAATTCTAAGTCAAAGCACAAACATTGAAATACAGCATGGATAGACTATAAAAAGACGTTTGATAGGGTCTCCCATCCTAGGATCTTACGTTGTTTAGAACTGTTAAAAATCTCTCCAAATTTGATTAATTTTCTAAAAACGTCGATGACTCTATGGCAAATTAATCCTTTACTTTCCCACTCTAAATAGTACCTTGACGTCTTGTGAAATGCAGATTAGATGTGGAATTTTCCAGGGGTACTCTCTTTCTTCGTTTTTATTTTGCATGGCACTAATACCCCTCTCCCAAATGTTAAACAACACTACATATGGATTATTTGAAATTATATGCTCGTAGTGACGATGAACTGGAAGGGTTATTAAAAACGGTTAAGGGTTTTAGTGATGACAATGGGATAGAGTTTGTGCTGGATAAATGTGCTGAAGCAAGTTTTCAGCGGGAAAAATTGGTGAGCACACATAATCATAATGTTATACTGGACGATAAATTTGTAATTAAGGACCAGGATCAGGAAGAGACGTACAAGTGCCTTAGTGTTAACCAAGATAAAGATAAAGTAAGGCAAAATCTACAAACACCTGAAATAGTGCAGAAGGAACCAAGCCTTGGGAACAACGAACCAGACCCTGGTACCCCAGCGATATCCGATAATGCTGAGACTGTTGTTGATACAAAAAATAACTGTAATGAAAAAATGTTATTGAAGATGCACAAGTGATAACTGAGACGAAAGACAACACCTTGAGAAAGTGGGAGGTACTTAAAGAAGAAGATATAGCTGAACGGTCTCTGATACCTAAGACAAAAAATGACAAGAAAACGAAGATGATAATTCAACGAGCGAATAATGCAATCGATCAGATTAAGCGCTCGGGCGTGTGTTTTAGCCTAACTGAACTCAGCCAACTAATTTATGGAGCTTCAGCTGTCATCACCGATGAACTTGGTATCAAACCTCGAAAGATGACTACAAACAGGAAGAGAAAACCACCTGCCTGGAAACTGAAGATTTAGTTATTGAAACAAAGAGAAAGGAATTATCCCTCCTCTCCGAACTAGAAAAAGGCTCCCGAGTGAAGGAACGTAAGATGCGGAATATAGAAAGGAAATACAACTTCCGAAGAAACCAAAACCTTACCGAAGTAAAAGAAATAATTAAACTGCAAATACAAGCAAAAGCTCAGAGAAGACGTAAAGTTGAAAAACGGAGTAAATTTTACAGGCAAAACAAGATCTTTAAAGAAGACACTAAGAGATGTTACCGTGAACGTGGAAAGAAGTCAATCGAGGTCAGTGATCCACCAGGAATGCAGGACTTCGAATAATTTTGGAGTAAAATTTCGGAGGGAATAAAAACCCAATTACTCCTCACCGGCAATGTAAAAAATCTTAACATGCATCCTTACTGAAAGAACATGTACATTTCTTGAAGCGAATGAGCTGTTACTAACTGAACAGAAAAGATGAAAAAGAGGAAGTTACGGGTGTAAAGACCAACTACTGATAAACAAGATAATCCAAGAAAACTACATGAAAAATAAAAGAAGCTTGTCATTAGCTTGGATTGATTAAAAGAAAGCATTCGATAGTGTACCGCGCTCTTGGATTACTGAGTACCTGAAGATGTTCAAAAAAAACCCCAACAGTAGTTAATTTCGTAAGTGCAAATATGAAGAAATGGAAAACAACCCTTCATCTCAACCACAACAACGGAACCATGAAATCGAGAATAATTAACATCAATAGGCATATTTCAATATTTCAATCAATAGACATAATGGCATATTTCAAGGAGATTCACTATCCTCTTTCTTGTCTTGCTCTAGAATCATTGAGCACACTGCTAAACAACACAAAGCATGGCTATGAAATAACCAAAAGAAAAATCAATCACCTTTTTTACATGGATGATCTGAAAGCATACGCTATGAATGATGAGCAACTCAGGAAACTACTAGACATTGTAAAAACATTCCGTGATGATATAAAGATGGAATTTGGACTGGATAAATGCGCGAAAGCAGCCTTCATCAAAGGGAAACTAACGAAAACATCTAATATCGTTCTCAATCAAGACACCACCATAAAGGAATTGGACCAAGAAGGAACTTATAAATATCTTAGAACAAATGTGATAAAGGTGATGCAATTCAACACTCGAAGATGAAGGAAAAGATCCAAAAATGGTATAACAGAAGAATAAGAATGGTCCTTAAAAGTAAATTGAATGCCATCAACAAAATCGAAGGGATTAACACTGTATCCATGCCAGTCGTAACTTACAGCTTTAACATCATCAACTGGACAGCTGAAGATATCAAGAGTCTGGACAGAAAAACTAGAAAGTTCCTTACTAAAGAACGAATGCATCACGCTACGCCAGATGTAGACCGAATGTATTTTCCAAGATCAGCTGGTGGCAGACGATTGATTCGAGTTGAAAACGCTTATAAGGCAACTACAATTGGCCTGACAACAAATTTAGAAAAATCTAATGATCCATTCCTAAAGGTAGTTAACCAACACGAAGATAGAATGACTTCAATAAAGAGTTTACGGCCAAATTTAAATAAGAGCTGAATATGAATGAGATTTCGGAAAGGAACAACGAATAAGTCGGTAAACTCGCTAAGCTCGCGAAGAGCGTCAAACAACATGCGAAAACCAAACCCAAGACAAAATTATGAAGAAATGGCAAAGTAAAGCTATGCACGGGGAGTATCCATCAAGAATCAGAGACTGAGGTTGACTCTAAACAAGCAAACTACTGGCTGAAAGGGGCTGGTTTGGAAACTGAAGGCCTTATAATTGCAGCTCAAGACCAAAGTTTAGCCACCCGATAGTATATAATACCATCAAATATCATCAAAGACGGAACAAACCCACTCTGCCGACTACGTAACAAATACGACTAAGGTATCGACCATATTTTAGCTGGGTGCCGCGAGTTAGCCAAGACAGAATACATCAAAAGGCATAACAACGCTGCAGCATACATGCACTGGACGATCTTACAGTATTACAACACCAAAACAACCGACAAGTGATATGAGAACCAACCAGAAAAAATTACAGAAAACGAAAAAGTTACCATCCTCTGGAATATGCAAATCCACACTGACAGAACCATCAAAACCAACAAACCTCGAATCATCATTAAGAACAAGAAAGGAAAAACGTGTATGCTAATCAACATGCCACTACCATCTTGCCGGAATACATCCGTTAAAGTATCAGAGAAACTCTCCAAGTATAGAGATATGGAATTTCAGATTACAAGAATGTGGGGAATAAAGACACAAATTGTGCCGGTTGTCATCACAGAAGGAGTAATCGAGTAAGGCATTGACAAGCAAATCAGCAAAGTTGCTGGAAACATCAACGTTACCGAACAGCAAAAGATCGCTCTACTAAGATCTGCCCACATCCTACGAAAAGTATTATCAATTAAATAGATGATGACTGCCCATTAGAGCCCAAGAACCTGGACTGGATCCAGCGCTAATGGTGAAGAAAAAAGAAATACTAAGAAAAAATAGATAATAATAATAATTATTATTATAATTACCAAAAACTACCAGCCAATTACATGTCTGTCCACAACAAACAAACTTTTAACATCAGTCATGACAGACAGAAGTTATACACACCTGGAACGAAACAGCCTTTTTCCTCTCGAACAAAAAGGATTCAGACACGGATCGTACGGGTACAAGGATCAATTACTAGTAAACTAAATGCTTCTTAAAAATTGCAAGAAAAGAAAAAAGAATATGACTTATGCATGGATTGACTACCAAAAAAAGCATTTGATAGCGTTACACACGACTGGGTCATTAAGTCTTCAGAATTATTCAAAGTATCATCCAAAGTTATCGTTTTTCTGAAATATAATATGAAAAATTGGAAGTAACGTTTAATTCTTACACACGAGAACGGTACATTGACTGGTGATAACATCAATATTAAAAAAGGGATCTTCCAAGGAGACTCGCTATCTCTACTACTCTTCTGCATCTCGCTAATATCTCTATCAATTAAACTGAACTCTTCTAGATACGGATATAAGACCGAGTCTAACAAAATCTCCCATTTGTTTTACATGAATGATTTGAAATTGTATGCACAAGATGATAACGAACTTGAAGGTCTGTTGAGGATAGTGAAAGGTTTCAGTGATGATATCGGTATTGAGTTTGGGTTGAGTAAGTGCGTCAAGGCTACTTTTATAAAAGGCAAACTGGTGATGACTTGATGAGGAAACAATGATTAAAGATCTGGTATAGGAGAATGTGTACAAGTACCTTGGTGTTGACGAATCAAATAGAATCCAGAATGCTTCAATGAAAGAAAAACTTGAAAAAGAGCTTTTAAGAAGGACGCAATTGATTTTCAAGACTGAGCTAAACTCCAAAAACCGAGTCATAACATACAACACACTAGCTGCCCCTGTCATCACATACAGCTTCAATATCATTCATTGGAACCATGGCGAAATAAGACGAATAAGTTTTACATTGACAAAATAGAAACCTGACCTCTTTGTAGACTTAGCGAGGAACGTGAGGCAACTGCTGCGCATACTGTGTCTGAATGTTCACAGCTGGTGCAGAAATAACACAAAGAATAGCAGCATGATGTTCTTCCCAACGTTATCCCAATCATCAATGAAGCGCTTGGCACTATTTCAAACAGTATCAACGGCTTGCTAAACAACATCAGCCCAAACGTTATTTTGGGAACACCACAGAAAGCGTGCCTACTAGGGGAGGCAAAAATTGTTCGCCATGTGTTGAATATCTGTGGCAAAAGGAAATGGTTTGATATTTGTCGCAAACAACCAGCAAAACTACATCTTAAGCTATAATATGAACTTTACATAATAATAAAAAGTCAGATTTCATATTCTGATTATATGATGAGCGAAACCACGTGAAATTTTATCCAGGTTACTCCAGGGGTCATGCTACTCCTTAGTAAGCCTTTTCACCCTTATGACCATTGCCTGTCAGCATCATCATCACCATTTGTTCAGCAGTGTTGCCCTATCAGAGAAATATGTTTTTTCTCCAGGACATCCTGTTTTCTGCATCCTAATCACACTGGTGTCTCAAATTTATGTTATTTCCTACATTTTCCATAAAGCGTTTACAGAACCTCCCTCTCTGTTCAACGTTTTGGCCTGTCTGACTGTGCCTAGCTTACTCATGCGGAGTAGATGACATACCAATCGTAGTTTAACTTCTTGTATCTTCAGTACAATAGCTTCAACTTTAAGTTCAGTAAGAAGATGTTATTCCTTATTCCTATTCCTTTCTCTTATTATAAACAGTAAAAGGAAGTATCAGCATTGCTTCCAAAAAATCTTCGGACTTTTTAAAACTGTAATGTTTTACATGACCTATTAAAGGTGATTAATGGGTGATGAACTGTTAGTCCAGAACACATCTATGTACTCTCTTCCGACTATATTACGTAAGCAGTGCTCCTTGCTTAAAAATCTTGATTTTATGGACTCGGTGGAAATCGTTAATATAGAATATCTATCATGTCGTGGGTCCTAAGCTTTTTCTGGGTTACGTTTCGAGAGATACTTCTCCCATCCTCAGGATACTAAAGTAATTAGGCATAACTACTTTGCACTTTGATAGTGCAGACGTGCTTAGTGACATGGATCGAGTTGTTTTATAGAGTGGCGTTTTCCCTATCTTCTGTTTGTTGTGTTTCTTTTCTGTAATCCTTAAAGTCATGTTTCTGTTAGACTGTAAGATATGCTGTTGATGTGGTTCCTATGCTGAGGGGAATGGATGGTTTCTTTCCCTTTATCTTGTTGTAGTATTTATTTCCCTATCCAGAGTATTGTTATTTTTCAGGTGAAAGGTATGATCTCTTGTCCAGCAGTGCTCCGCTATTTCATGGCTTTTGGTGTTACCTTTTTGAACAGTTCTCTTTGACCCAAGGAACGTTTTTATTCTCCAATCCAGAGGGGCAGATCAGTCCTTACAATGTAGTCTGTAAACTATATTGTTTCTCTCTTCAAGTGGAACTGGGCCCTTTGTCGCAAGACTGGATGTTGTGAAAAATGAGCACTTGATATTATGCTGCCGGGGAGTTCGTCTTCGCTGTTCACTGATACCCTTAATACAGGTAAGACATATTTCTTTTATAAGTTCTCTTTCTTCTTCATGGTTATGCCTGCTAGTTTTTCGTAATGCTCTCTAGACATCCTAGTATGGTGTCCACTGGATAAGACAACCTTTTGAAGGCGTTTTTCTTCCTTTTTGAGGTCATATGGACATAAAATTATGCTTCTTGTCCTTCCAAAGACAGTGCTGACATCAATATGACGAGCTGAAACTGGATAATGTGATGCACTACTAAGATGCTGGTCTGTGTATGTTGGTTTCTTGTCGATAGTAACAGAAATGGTGCAGTCTGCTTGTCTTTTTACTAAGACATCAAAAAAGGGCAATCATCTTTCTTTTTCTTTTTCAAAGTTGATCATATTGTTTAAGTGAAGGCTATTGATGTGTTCAAATAAAACGTGCAGATGACCTGCTTTAATAATTCCGAAAGCTTCGTCAACGTATCTTTCCCAGACAGTTAAATCTTGGTCTGCTGCTGATAATACTATGGCTTCAACTCCTTGTTTGAAAATTTCAGCAATCACACAACATGTTGGAGTTCCCATAGGTACACCACTGTTTTGTGTGTATATGTCATTG
>RDPX01000701.1:12819-38518 GCA_003991215.1 Morbakka virulenta | reverse complement strand
CAAATATTATTGTTATTAGCTGAAGGAGTTTGTTAGTGTTGGTTTGGCATATTTCCTGTGTCGAATATATATATATATATATATATATGTGTGTGTGTGTGTGTGTGTGTATGTGTGTGTGTTCAATTCTATGTTGTTACAATGTGAATGAACAACACAATACATTTATTACTGTTTATCTCTTTACTGCATCAATGAAATCTGGGGCATGTCACCTGGTCTGATACCTGACAAGTTGTTCTTAAGTGTCCCAAGCTTTAAGTCTGCTTTCAAATAATGATTTACATTACAAGTATTATGGGTTAAACAAAAATTCAATTGAATCAAGTCTACATGCTCAGGTAAAAAGTTCTGCCATTGACCATATTCAAGGAAACAATAAAAAAATTACATCAGGTACAGCATTAAAAATCTTTAGCATAAATAAATAGTCAATTGCAGGTGAAGGGGATAAATGGAAGAATGCAAATAATGCAAAGGCTCCATGAATGCTTAATCTTGGCAGTATTGTGGGGCAAAAACAAAAGATGAAGCATCCAGCAAGCAAAAGTAATAATGACATCAAATCCTTCAATCTAAAAGCAAATTCATCATCATCATCATCATCATCATCATCATATTCGGTTTAACGTCCGTTTTACATGCTAGCATGTGTTGGATGATTTCTTGAAATTGACTTCCAAGTTATCCTATCCTTTACCAGGTCTCTGCTGACACCTTTTTCTTTCAGATCCATCCTTATCACTTCCTCCCATGTTTTCTTTGGTCTTCCTCTGCCAGTGGTTCCTGTCACCTTGATTGTTCTGCATCTACTTGTCCAAGCATTCTTGTCCATTCTCTCCACATGACCAAACCAACGAAGCCTCAAATTACACCTTATTAATACAAGTATCTACTACTACTTCCTTTTCTTCTTCTTCTTCTTCTTCTTCTTCTTCTTCTTCTTCTTCTACTACTACTACTACTACTACTACTACAATTTCTATTACCATTACTATCAATTCTATTTTTACTAATACTGCTTTTGCTGCTGGTATTACCCCTACTATTAACGCTACTAATATTCTTACTACTGTTGTGCAGTATTTGAGGCTGCTCTGTAAAAACGTGTGTACTACCAACTATTTTCTTAACTATTTTCTCAAGCATCAAACTGAGATTTGGCACTTGATTCATTTGATATAACATTCTCTTTTTCGCCATCATATCATAACAATAACAATATTAAGAGACCACATGTTACAATGCAGAGCAAATCTGGGGGGTAAATATGTAGGCAATCAGTCTAATAGCATCAACTTAAAACGAGGTATTTTTCAGGGAGATTCCCTCTCTCCCCCTTTTTTTGTATGTCTTTGATTCCTCTCTCTAATGAATTGAATAACACCGGACATGGTTATAAGATCGCTAAGAAAATCATCAACCACCTTTTCTACATGGACGATCTGAAGTTATTTGCCAAAAATGATCATGAATTAGAAGGTCTCCTTACTACTGTCAAAGAATTTAGCAATGACATTGGCATGGACTTTGGCTTAGATAAATGTGCCAAGGCAACTTTTATAAGACGCAAGCTTACAAAAACTTCTTCCATTACCCTTGATCTAGATACAACCATTAGAGAATTAGATCCAGATGCAATATATAAATACTTAGGTGTAAACGAAGGCGATGGCATCAATCATGCTACCATGAAAGAGAAGATCTGTAAAGAATATTATAGACACACGAGAATGGTGCTTAAAACAGAGTTAAATGCAAAGAATATAATAGAGGCTATTAATATGCTTGTGGCTCCTGTCGTCCAGTATAGCTATAACATCATTAATTGGAACATTCTTGATTTGCAAAGAATGGATGTTAAAACCAGAAAATTAATGACAGCAAACAACATGTTACACCCCAAAGCAGACCTTGACCACCTGTACTTACCAAGACACAAGGGGGGAAGAGGGTTGATTCAGCTAGAACTTGCTTACAAAACCACCACAATAAGCATGGAGAAGTACTTGCACAGTACTGATGACTGGATGTTACAGCTTGTTTTTAACCATGAGAATGGAAAAAGACTTCATTCAATTTGTAAATAAGCTAGGAAATTTGCTAATGATTTCGATATTGATATTCAACAGCATGTAGAGGAGAACACACCAGCCATGAAGGCTGCAAAAATCTGTCAAATAAAAGGCAAAGAAAATTGGAAACCAACAGCTTGTTGATAAATGGAGCCAGAAGGCTTTGCATGGCCAGTATGTTCTTCGGAGTCGCAATGCTGATGTTGATCAAAATGCTACCCATCAGTGGCTCTGAAGTTCAAGTCTGAAAGCAAAGATGGAAGGCTTCATCATCGCAGCCCAAGATCAAAGCCTTTTCACCAGAAACTACCAGGCAAACATACTACACAATGGTGCAGACCCTAAGTGTAGATTTTGTGACCAAATCGTTGAGACTATATACCACCTGATCTCCGGATGCCCCATACTGGCCCCTAGCGAGTATGTGAATCAACATGATCAAGTAGAGCAATACCTACACTGGGGAATATGTCAGCATTACCAGATAACTGCACATCAAAACTGGTATGAAAATAAGCCTTTGCCAGTCATTAACTCTGAGGACGTCACTATTCTATGGGACTTCTCGATTAACACTGACAGGACAATCCAAGCCAACAGACCTGACATTGTAATTAAGGATCAAAAATTGAAAATCTGCACTCTTATAGATATGAGTATTCCCTCTGACAGAAACATTGCTATTAAAGAATTTGAGAAGATAAGAAAATATAAGGACCTGGAAATCGAAATTCAGAGAATGTGGAAGATGAAAACTACAACAGTGCCCGTTATAGTGGGTGCACTTGGGGTGATTTAAAAAGACACTCAGAACTATTTAGACAAAATAACCGGAAANGTGCACTTATGGTGATTTAAAAAGATACTCAGAACTATTTAGACAAAATAACCGGAAATCTCAACCTTCAAGAAATTAAAGAAATTGTGATTACTAGCACAGCCCACATTTTATGTAAAACTCTTTCAATGTAAATACTTATTTTAAAAGTCTCTCAAACAGATCATATGTTTATTTTTTAGACAAATTGAAATACTATTTTTATATCTATTTTTATACAAACTTTGCAATAATCCTCTATTTTTGATGTTCGTAAAAACTCTCAAAACCTTTGTTTGCCCTAAGTCACTGGGTGTGGCCTGGTGAACAACTGTATCAAACTGTATTAAAAATAAAAATGTACATAATAATAATAATAATAATAATAATAATAATAATAATAATGTGGACTTGAAAGGAAGGAAAAATGGTACAAACATTGCCCAGAGAAAGTAGTAGAAAACAATAAAGTGAAATTATCGTGGGACATGAATATCCAGTGCAACAACGTAATTGACGCTAAAAGATTTGATTTGGTATTGGTAGAGAAAAAGACGAAGTCATGTATAATCATTGATGTTGCGGTTCCAGGAGATAATAGGGTGCATGACAAAGAAAATGAAAAAGTTGAAAAATATCAAAACCTAAAGAGGGAATTGATAAGGCTCTGGTCATTGAGAAAAGCACTAGTTGTACCAGTGGTAATAGGTGCTATGGGATGCGTAAGCAAAGATTTCAATGGACGGCTGGAAAAACTAGATACTGAAGTAGGTGTTGGGGTGATACAAAAAACCCAGCCTTGTTGGGAACAGCCAGGATACTTTGAAAAGTATTGGAGATGTAAGGTGAAAGAAACCTCTTGGCCATTGGCTGCTAGTTGTGGCTAGCCCAAGAGATGTTATTCGGCAAAAAGAACAGCCTGCACAAAATGCAAAATGAAGATAATAATAATAATAATAATAATAATAATAATAATAATATAATACCTTGCTTCAGATACCATTTTAAGCAGAATGGGTCACATAAACTGGGAAACCTAAACAGGCCCCACCTGCAAGTTCATGTGCTGTTTTAATTAACATCAATATCACACACACTTGGATGTGATGCATGCACCCAGCTTACCCTTATCGGGCTGGGAGTCAGATAGGTTTGCTGGGGTTTCTACCCCTGAGTCCCCTATGGGCTTGTATTGCTCCACCGTTCAATAATAATAATAATAATAATGAGAAGAAGAAAACAATAATAAAACAATAATAATAATGATTAGACTACTGGTAAAACCATAAAGTAGGAAGTGTGATTGTAACAGAAAACTTAGGGTCACTGTGGGATTTTCTTGTACCAGTAGTGGAGAGAATAATTTGTGATGATACCTAAAAAATTCAACTGACACTTATGGCTCTCTATGTCTTGAAAGGTGGTATGCAATTAGGCATATTAGATGTTGAGAACTATGTCAAAAATTCAGAATTCAGGAGATCTTTGAATGAAAAAAAAGGAAGGAAATTAGGAGAGACAAACAAATGTAAGTCAGTTTATGGGAGACTTCCTAGACACCACTGATAAACAGGAATATTGGAAATGGCTCAGTAAACGTGATTTAAAAACTTTGACTGAGACATTGATCTGTGTAGCACAGGAGCAAACCATTGGAACTAATAATGTCCAGTATAACTGCAGAATCACTGAATTATAGATTATGTGGTCAGAAAGAGGAAAGAATAAGCCATGTCATTTGTGAGTGTATCACACTAACACAAAAAGTATATAAACAGAGTCACAACAAAGTTCCACAGATGGTCCACTGGAAGCTATGTGAGAAATTTCAATTAGAAAAACCTGAGATTTGGTGTGATCCAAAATGTGAGATTGTAGTTGAAAATGCTGATCATAAGATCATGATATTTGGGGAAACAAACCAGACATACTCATCATTGACATTAAGGATAGGTCTGCAATAATTATTGAAATAGTAATACCAGGAAATTTATGGATATCTGAAACAAAAAACTTCAAGGTTGCAAAATATCATGACCTCAAACTAGAAATTAAGGAGCTTTGGACTGCAAGCAAAGTTACAGAGGTATCAATTGTTATTGGAGTACTAGGTAGTGTTTCAAAAATTCATAAATTGGAATAGAAGTGGAGGAATATCCTGTTCAAAAAAACTGCTGTACAATGGCCAGCTAGAATAACAATAAAAGTATTAGGATACTAAAATCTTAGGGAAATTGTGAGAAACCTTTGACTATTGGTAACAACCAGTCTCCTTGCTACATGTGGTTTAACATCTGTCTGTACTGTTAGCTATGAGTGTAATAAATATTATTATCCAGTTATCTTAGGAAGAATGGTTACAGAAGTCACAGCACCCCCACTCGCCTTCCTCCTCCAGTGCCAGAACTGGAGCACAAATATTAATGTGTCTCAAATGATAAATAAGATAAGGAACCTTTCTTGACTATTTAATAACATAATAAAAATGATTGGGGAGGAAACCCATTTCCATTTTTCCCATGGCAATGGTAACTTGAAAGATGTGGCCTTTCCTATATCTATATAAATAGTATCACAGGTTTACCTAAGTTTTGTCTAGATGTTGCTGCTGTTTTAAAGTCACTTCATATTTCAATCCACACAAATTCATTTCACCAATGACTTTAAATTCTTTAAAGCGAACAATGGTACTCAACATCTTGTATTTGGTTGCTATATATTTCAGAAATAGCATTAAACAACAGATTCAAACAAAAAGGAAGGCCACTTTGAATGCACCATGTTTAAACTATCAATATCCTGTTTTGATAACCTTAAAACATTAAAAATACCAACACTCTCAGGATTTACACAAGAAAACCCTAAAATTAAGAAGATTTCCTTGCAAACAAATGATAACCACCTGGTCAATCTTATCAGCAATCATCTGAAATGACAGATGAGGTGTCTTGGTGGTATTACTTTAGCTAATTTAAAAGATATGTTGGGAAAATATTTAATATTGTACAACAAATTTGTTTGCAGGGTGATATCGAAAGATATGGTAGTTTATTGCCTTTTATTATAGTATCAGAACTACAATTTTACAAACTTTGCAAAATATAGTTTATTCAATCCATAAAAAAAACAATAATATAAAAATGAAATAAAAATAATGTAAATATATATGCTTGTGGCCCCACATGTATGCACATTTTTTATATGTAATATCTTTAAAATTGGACATGAAATCAAGAACACAAGGTGGTGTAGTAACTTAAAGTTTTATGTTTAGAGAATTTCCAATAACTATGAAAACTCATACATGAAAAGAACTTTTTGTTAAGACTATCCCCAAAGGAGCTTTAATTTCCACTCAACATTCCAGGCTATAAACTTATTTCTATAGTGACACTTGTGAATAAGTACATTGTATTTCTTTAATAGGATAAGAGGCACTGCTCTTACAATAGCTATTCTAAGAGGATTTCACATTGGCATAGAATTGCTTTTTTTTTACACGACTCTCTCTGTGTTGCAAACTGGCATTTGGCAACATAAGAGTCTGTAACATTGCCAAGTTGGGAGAGCTCAACCCAACCAAATCCTTTGCATGGGGAGCTGCCAGGCAACCTGTAACTTTCAGGGAGCTGGATTTGGGAGGCACTAATGAGTAGACTTGACCTGCTGCCTTGCAGGAAGCCCTTTTATCGAAAGGTCAGTACATATAATATGGCATGTAAGAGAACTGGGACTTCACCACATATTAACCCAAGAAAAACCATGAATTTGTTACACCATGAAGCTTAATATTATTGCATTAATGAGAGTTAAGCCGCTGAATGCAGGCTGTCATGGGATAAATGGTGGGGATCTGGTGTCCTTTGACCTTATCAGGTAACTAACCTCCTCTTCCATACACACAGGATATCAAAGGAGATCAAGCCGGCAACATGGAACATTAGAAATATGTACCAAGCAGGGAAAAAGGCTAATGTAGAACAGGAAATGAAAAGACTAAACCTGAAGCTATTGGGTTTGTGTGGGGTAGGATGGCTTGGTGTTGGCTGCATGGATGCTCTGAGTGGGGGTGACTTCATCTTTTTGACTCTCCACAGAGAGGTATGGAAGTGATGATAGACAAGCACCTTAAATCATGTTTTATTCGACATTGGACTGCATCACACAAAGTTGCAGCTTAATGTCGGTAATGGGGTGCAATAGGCACAAAACAATGTCAAGAGATAGAATTGTAAGGTAGTAGTAAGAGTAATACTAAACAGGATATATTGTTAGGCATGGAGGGCTTGAAGAGCTATGCCTCAGTGGGAAGACCAAGAGTAAAATACATGGATGGACTGGTGAACATAACAGAGGGGCAATGGGCAGCTGCTCAAATGACCAGAATGATCAGACAGAAATGTGTAACAAACCATAGCAGCCTATGCCCTGGCAGATATGGCACCTGGGTAAGGTAAGGTATTGAATAGAATATGTTGACTTTGATCTCAAAAAAAAAGACTAGATCATCTTGATGTCAATTATTTAAGGGGCAACACATACATATACCCACAATAACATAAATTCATGTGTTCATGTGTCAAACAAAATTAATAGAATTCTAAAAAAAAGTGGAGGGGGGGGGTCATCAACTTTCAAATGGAGTTTTGTTTCATTGGAAGAATTTCAATAATAGATAGGAATGCATCCCTTCTGCAAACCTCAGCAATCAGACCTAAAATAATGAAGACCATAATATATGTGACTGTTAGCACACTGTCATTGCATGGAGAATGATAGGCACAGACCACAGTCCATTATCATCCAGTAATCATTTCTGTTCAAATAATTTATAGCTTTGTGCATATGATGAAAATATGATTGCATCTATACAATATCATTTTGACAATTTCTTTGCTACCCATATATATATTAGGATAAATAGATCTAACCTTAAAAGTGAAGATGCCAGTCAGAGGGAGGTTCACTTCAAATGTATGGCGCATTTAACAGTAGAATACTTTTAATTTATGATGACTGCTCGGTAATCATAATAGCGAGTTTAGTAAAGACACAAGAAACTCAAGGCTAACAAACCAGATCAGTGAACTCGACGCTTTCAAAATCTCATTATTTCGAAGAGTAAGCTAATATCAACTACACAATGTGTTGCCATTTGACCATAAATGATTTTCTAAACTGGTGAAACTTTTGAATTGAGATAACATGGAATAAATATCGTTTCATTTTTATGTTCTTCTGATACACTGATTTTAAAAAAACATGGCTTTCTTTTTATTAAGCTGTCTTCTGATCTGTTGATTCTCTTTCAAAATGCAATGTTGTTGATGAATTAATAAAGATTGGATGGAACGGGTTTTTTGTTGAAGGATTGTTGTATGCCAAAATCATAAAGTTTTGATGTGGAAATTCTCAAAGGGATTCTTTTAATACTTTTTTGCAGTTCTCTGCAGGGTAATCAATTAGTTTGGCTCAACAACATAATATTGTGTTGATTCACTTTCAGACGATAAACAGTTACGTCCGGTTTTTCCATTCTGCTTTTTCCGTTGTATTTTGTTGAAGAATTCCAATGCAACGTGGTTTATTATCAAGAGCAGGTTATTTAAAAAAAACAAAGCAAAAATGGGCATTTTGCAAATGGATTTGGCATAACTGTTTTGGGGTTTTTTTATGTTCAATCTCATCATGACTGCTATAATTAATACATAAAACTGTTCACACAAGTGAAACAACTGCCTAACATTGTGATGCGAATCTTCTTCTTTGATTAAATTTTGTTAGCACAATTTTCAGATTTTGTTGATCATAATTTTGTTGTTGTTCCTGGGACAACGAAGCCAAGAGTTTCCCAATCTGATCCGATGAATTTCTGAGGGAATTTTCTTGATAAATAATCCACAAAAACATGCGTATAATTCTATTGATCACATTCATTCCCTTCTAATTCAAATCATTTCAAAAATAAGCCATCACACTCGATATTTTTTCGCGTTTATCATTTTGCAACCAAATCGAAAATATCGCTTGTTTGTCATCCTCTTTTTTTTAATGAAGGCACAATTTATTCAATCCTATCATCGTTAGCAACATGTGAGGCATTTAATGGGTCTTCTCAGCCATTAACCTATTATCAAATCCAAAACAAATGCTCGAAAATGCCATGAAACTCACTTTGATCAACAAATGATGTATTTTTGATGAAGAAGTCAAGTACAGATCTTTCTTGTTGTGCTCTTCTTTACTTTCATTTCAATCATCAAAAAAAAAACACAACAAAACCAGATCTTCTACTTACCAAAATCGCGTAGACATCGTCGCATTAATCGTCTCAATGTTCCTGCTTTGATATCAACACCATGAAATGGTGGATTTTCATATAAGAGATCGCCAATGCCATCCATTCCTCTGTTCATTGCTTCAAGTTTCTTCGTCAAAAAAAAAATGACAATTTTTTTTACTTTGAACAAATGAGTTCAAGCGATACCTCTTATCCTCCTCATCAAACAATCAATAACCAGGTAAATATGATTGAGCATTATTCCATGTTCAATACGAAAGGGTTTTCAGCCTTGAAAATTAGGTTGTTGTTCTGGTTTGAAGGCGAGATGATAAACAACGATTTCAACTCACTGCTTTTACAACCAAAAGAAGAAAAACAAATCGCCAAATTCCAGTTCAGCATCACTGATTACAATGTGGACGTCTTTTCTGATCGCGTTTTCTTCCTATTCTGAAGCTTTCTCTTTCTTGAAAACGATTGAGCAGCGCTGATTTCTTTTGATAACTGTGACGATAAGAAACAAATCATATTTTTTTTTGTTCCTTTTTACCTCAGCCCTTTCCTGTTTCATAAGAAATACACTATTTCAATTATCCCCAGGATTCTTTGCCGATCAAATTCTTCGAAAATGGGGTGAAACTCTATCTCTTGTCTTTGCAGAGAAGAGACTCAAACGATTTTTACCTACGCTCCTTATCCAGTGCTATTTACAACTTATTCTTGATCAAATTTATTAAATGCTCAGTGTTTTTCAAAAAAAGTAATCAAATGTTAACACACAGCATCAACACAGCATTTGTTGATCTAACTGTCAATCATCGCTTAGTTTTCTTTATCCCCCCAAAAGGGGAACTAATTAAATATAAACACCCCTTGCATCATCAATGACACGACCTCGTCAAACTTTTTAAACATCAAAATTTTTTTATTATTTTTTCCCAGGGAAACCATAAAATTTCCTTTGGTTTCATCAACATCTGAAGAAAGCGTTTACAACATGAAAGACTGTTGCAGAAAAACGAGAAGAAATAACTGTTCTTCGGGAAATGTGAAATTCAAATCAAATAAAAACAAGATTCAGAAATCTCAGGATAGATAAAGAAATGAAAGTGTGTTGAAACAAAACAAAGGCTAAAAGAAACCTGAAAAAGCGGTACCATCTGATCCATGACAATCACCAAACAACTTTACCAATTTTTAACAATAACCATTTGGAAATATTTCTTTTGTGTGAAAAGGGGATTCCTTCTTTATTTCAGAGAACAATAAAGGGCATATTGCTACGTGATAGCAACACATCAACTAATGAGTCATTGAATATAACAATAAAACAATAAATTGACAGGAACTGTGATGTCAACACAGGAAAAAAAGGTGAAGCCAAAAGACAAGAGTTGACCTTGCATTCAAGAACATTGAAGTCAATAGAATATGATGCAAAAAGTGTTACAGAATAAAATCTGAATGGGGGGTGGGGTGTTGTGGGAGGAACAATGAGAACAAATGTATGTTGTGTGTCAGATCCATTTCAAAAAATCGAAGCACAAAAAAGTTTTGCGCCGAAATTAAAACCTATTTCCATAGTGACCCTTACAATGACTGACATAACACAGAATGGCATACAATCACTGGTGAATTTATTACATGAAAAATTTTCTAATGCTGAAATATTCAGAAAATTAGATGGATTACACAGTGTATTTATCATCTTGTTTTCTCTGCAAAATCTTTTACAGATGGATTTTACATTTAAATTTAAAACGGTCCAAGGTATTACATTCTTTTATGTCTGTAGTTAAATTACTCCAAAGTTTTGCATCACTATACTCGATAAGAGAACATTTTGAAGGGGTTTTTCTTCCTTTTTGAGGTCATATGGACATAAAATTATGCTTCTTGTCCTTCCAAAGACAGTGCTGACATCAATATGACGAGCTGAAACTGGATAATGTGATGCACTACTAAGATGCTGGTCTGTGTATGTTGGTTTCTTGTCGATAGTAACAGAAATGGTGCAGTCTGCTTGTCTTTTTACTAAGACATCAAAAAAGGGCAATCATCTTTCTTCTTCTTTTTCCATGTTGAACATATTGTTTAAGTAAAGACTATTGATGTGTTCAAATAAATGTGTAGATGACATGATTTAATAATTNACATATTGTTTAAGTAAAGACTATTGATGTGTTCAAATAAACCTTGTAGATGACCTGCTTTAATAATTGCGAAAGCTTCGTCAACGTATCTTTCCCAGACAGTTAAATCTTGGTCTGCTGCTGATAATACTATGGCTTCAACTCCTTGTTTGAAAATTTCAGCAATCACACAACATGTTGGAGTTCCCATAGGTACACCACTGTTTTGTGTGTATATGTCATTGATCAATAGGACGCATGTGTTGGTAAGAAGTGTTTCTAGTAAATACACTGTGTCTGGAGGCTTTGGAGCAATTCTTAATGGCAACGAGTCATGATGTTCAAATAGGTCCTTGGCAATTCGCAAAGTGTCTTCTACGGGGGGGGAAACTTGAGTATAGTAAAGTGACATCAAAGGAGACCATGATTACATCTGCCTCGCTTCTTTACTGTATGATGAAGAATGCGAAATCAGTATTGTTATTGCAGTGTATGGATATAGGAGGTTTGCTGTGTGGCGTGAGAGTAAATAAAGTGGACTTACAGTGCAGGCTTCGATTGGACGTATGGGTACATTGGGCATTTGTATCGTTGGTAATGCATGAAAGCTTGATAAAGGTGAGTTTCAATCTGGATTTGCATCTTTAGTATTTGACATTGATTTTCTTAAGGTGGATGTTGTGATAAGGTACACTGGATATTGTGTTGTCTGAAAGTTCTTCTCAGGTGGTTACTGATGTTTTCGATATAGGGCAAACATATTAATTTCAGAGGATCCCTTTCGTTTTTGCGATTGGGTTGAGTAGTTCTGTGTAAGGTACTACACAGGACAACAAAAAAATTTTAAGTATCTGTTGCATTGACATTTTTTACTTGGCTTATACAATTTCGATACGCTGATTTCAAATATCTAAACAGTTTTCCTCTGCATGCTTTAGTTTTTGTGCAATTTCAATTTTTCGTTTTTTCCTTTTTGGGTTATTTTTTTCCTAAAATTGTTCCGCCCTCGCAGCTGTAACACATCTTTTTCAAGTTAACCAAGTACCCAAAGGGATAGGAAGCCCAGAAATCCAAAGCAGGACCTTCAATTATATTGATAAAACCTATATGCTTCTTATTCGAGTCAAAAGTACTTTTAGTTGAACTCAAAAAGTTCCTGATCTGATGTACACCGTGTCCAAAATATAGAGAAATAATGTGGGTCATCATGGGGTTAACATGTGTATGTAGTAGTGTAAGCACATTGCTTAGTAGGTAGCTATATTGTGAATCGATTTCAAGGATACGGAGTTCCAGATTAGTTTACAAAGAAGATCAAGTATATGCTATGAATAAGATGTTTCTTCTGTTATTCATGACGATCTCTTCGTAGTAGTGTAAGATCGGTATTAGTCACGTTTATCTTGCAGAAAGCTCCTCTACGGTACAATTCTGCTAGCCTGCATTTAGCGTGGGTGATGCTTTTTTAAGTATCGCCTTATCCAATTATGGAATTTGCCCAAATATGAAATAGTTAGGTGAAGCGTTAGTCGATATTATTTTTATTACTCATTGACTCCCAATAAGTATACTATATAAAAGTGTAAGATGCAATCAAGCAGTAAAGAATCTCTGCGATTTACTTCAATGCAATTCTTGACATTAACCTTTATATCTACATGGAGTTGAAGTTGGTGGTTGATTTAAAGCTACTACAACGAATTGTTTGAATTTTCCACTTATATGTGCAGCTGTAGCAATGTCCTCATATTCAAAAAAACATTGGTAAGTTTTAGTTATTATTTCCTTTCATACAGGAAAATAAAACTTCAAGTATGTTAAACTTCTTCTCTAAGAAAACGAAATTTTCAATTCATCCCTTTTATAACTTTACCTTCTATTACGTTTTTGCAATAAATACCTGTACAAACCTATCTTCATGCAAGGCCTACTTTGTTCTATGTCACTAAGATAGACTTTGATGTCAACTACGAAAACCTTTTTTTCAGAGTCGATCATGGCTACAAGAAGGCAACGTGTGAACAACCCTGACACCTTTTGTTACATTTGTGGATACTTTACCCTTTCTCGTCAGAGGCGTAATGTTACAATCTTTGTGAGGCCCACCTATAAAGCTTACTTTGGACTCACACTCGGTGACCAGGACAAGAAGTGGGCGCCACACAGTGTGTCATAACTGCGAAGAAATGCTACATGAATGGACGATGGGGAAACGCAAGGGCTTACCGTTTGGCATTCCCATGACCTAGCGAGAGCAACAAAATTACGTATCTGACTGTTATTTTTTTCTAGTAAACACGAAAGGCATCCGAAAGAAAACCCGAAGCCAAATCATTTATCCCAATATTCCATCTGCAATAAGATCTATTTCCTACTCTGATGAACTGCCTACTCCGGTTTTCACTAGCCTCTTCTCAGCAGATGAAGATGAATATTGTATATCACAAAGTGACGATACCCATCACCAGATTGCAACAGATTCTGAAGATCCAGATTTCGATAGTTTTAAGTCATCAACGCCTTAACGGTTTAGTCAACCAGAACTAAATGATCTTGTTCGTGACTTGGGTCAATCAAAATATGCAGCTGAAATTTTAACGTCTTGGCTGAAAGAAAAAGGTCTGCTCCACCAAGCTACGAAAAATTACATTCTTCCGTAAGAGGGAACAGGTATTCTTAAATATTTTGATTATAAATGTCAATTTGTTTTGCAATTTCAATTGCAATAACATTTCGGGCCTCCTTCAGGAATTACGAATTTCATCGTATGATCCGCGTGACTGGAGATTACTTTTGGACAGTTCTAAGCGTGGTCTCAAGTGTGTTTTACTTCATAATGGTAACATCTATTCCGCCTTTCCTATAGGTTATTCTGTGTCTTTGCAAGAAAAGTATAATGACATCAAGGCTGTGATTAATCTGATCAATTACCACGAGCATAACTGGACTATTTGTTTGGCCTTCAAAGTTGTGAACTTCCTTCTTGGTCAACAACACGGACTTACTAAGTACCCATGCTTTTTATGCATGTGGGGCAGTCGAGCACGGGATAAACATTGGACTCAGAAGGAGGCTACGTGAGACCCTGGCTGTGGGTATTCCGAACATCATTCATGAACCAATCATCAACAGGGAAAATATTATATTTTCTCCTCTGCACATCAAGCTGGGTCTCATGAAGCAGTTTGTAAAGGCACTAAATACTGAGAATAAGTGCTTCCAGCATATAGTTTCTGTTGTCCCTGCACTGTCATTCGAAAAGATCAAATCAGGTGTTTTTGATGGAGGTCAGATACGTTTACTTGTTCGCGACAAGGACTTTGTCAAGAAGATGAACGACAAAGAAAAGAATGCGTGGCTCTAGTACGTGGCTGTAATGCAGAACTTCCTCGGGAACAAAAAGTCCAGTATCTATGAAACTCTCGTAGCAAATATATTGTTAGCTTATCAAGACCTTGGGTGTAACATGAGTGTTAAACTTCATTTCCTTAACAGTCATCTTGACATATTTCCTGAGAACTTGGGACAAGTTAGTGACGAGCAAGGTGAGAATTTTCACCAGAATCTCAAGACTATGGAAGAGCGCTACCAGGGCAAATGGGGCAAACACATAATGGCATATTATTGCTGGAACATTAAGTGTGACTGCCTCGATTCAGTTCACAAAAAAGAAAGCTTGAAAAGGAAATTCCTTCCTGAAAAAGGTACAGTGGTTTAATCCTCATTGTGAACAGTTTCTTTTCTTGTAATATGTGTTCATGTACATAACTCTACTTTACTTTTTCGTTAACTTCTTTGTTGAGGGGCATATTTCAATTTGATTTTTCATACTGTAGAGCTATGTTCAATATCATACCCTTCTTTCCATCCCTGTGTTAAATTAATAAAGTATTAATTAGTCAAAGTATTCTTTCAGTTGTCAAAAATATACTATAGCAGAGGGAGATATACACTAACATGTACATGTACAATGTCTTTTTAAGTGTAATTTTCGAAAAATCGAAAAACTCGGATTACGAAAAATTGAGAGCTTAGGGGGGGAAACTGACTTCATATTTGGAATCAGCGTGTAAAACATGTACAGAAACAACATTGTTTGTTAATGCAATTAACATTTTGTTAAGCAGTGTTATTGCTACAATTTGCTAGTTTCTTTACTAGGGTTTTAAGAAGGGGTAACGTAACTGTATTTCTCTTATTTCCATGGTGAATATAATCTTTGAGTGTAGACTGCTGATATGTTCAAAGAAACCTGGTAGGTGATCTTCTGTGATACTTGCAAAGACATCGCCGACGTATCTTTCCCAGCTAATTGGTCTTTGGGCCTACTGTCGATCTAACAGCTAAAAGGCAGGTTTTGCCTGTTGGCTGTTAAAGCTTTCGAAATTCATCCTAAATTTTAACAAGAAACAGACAGTACCTTTGAAGACAACCATTGAAAATGAGTTATGTAATATGTGTCAAGATATTTTTGCATATGTGTATTTGTAATATATATAATATATATACATATATATAGTAATATTAGTAAAGTATACCAATGTTCACTAAGAGTGCCCAATGTTTCCAGAGCATTTATAAATCCAGTATAGTATACAAAATAACTAGACAAAAAAAATCTTCAAACTCAGTTTGAAGATTGTTAAGAATATACTATACTGGACTTATATATATATATATATATATATATTAACGTACAACAAAAACATTTTAGTAAATTTCATCCTCGTATTTCTGAGAAGAGCGTGCATTGTTGACAAGCAAACAAAGTTGCATACTTTCTTCTAACACCCCCAAATAAATTCCACAATTATTGCTATCCCTTTTAGGTACAATGAATATAACATCTGACAGTAAAGTTTAGTGGTAAACAACAACAAACATAATATTAATTCTGTTAACCACAAGACGCAACATCGGCTTGATAGCAAACTCCCATGATTTAATACTGGCAATGTTTTGATTTTAAAGATCAATTAATAATTGATGAAAATCTCCAAGTAAATTTGATCTTATGAAGTTCGTTTTATGAGGAATTCAATAACTTAAGAACTTGATCATATTCTCTTTTTTCCCCGCTGTTTACGTTTGTAATTGGTATTCAACCTATCAAATATTATTGTCAATTTGATTAGTGAAATCAGGTTTACTAAATCCACTCCAGATACTTCCCAACAAATACACGTGTTCTGATCTTTTCATAGGGCAACAAATAGTTCATGTTTGAAATAAGTTATACAACGTTTTTGGTATCCTTGTTGGAGAGAACAAATATGAATGCTGGAGAATAATTTGCAAATCCTTCTGATCAGAAATTTTACCGAGGTGTGTATGTCGATTCATTTTTTAATAAGAGGAGAAATGCCTTGGGCGTGGAATGTTTAATGGTGTTTTATTTCCTTTGAACAGTTAATACAAAAACGAAGAGAGGGGGGGGGAAGGAAGTCTAACATTGGGCTCTCTCCCACCAAACTGAGCTGAATGCTCTTACGCTCTCTCCACTGAACAGAAATAAAGCAGCATTTATTGTTATTATTTATTGAAGCAATTATTGCCAAGATAAGTGTTGACGGTGATGATGATGATGACCATGAATGAAATGACTAAAAAAGCTTTGTTTAACATGCTACTTCCCGCAAGTAATAATGATAATGGTAATGATGATGATGGTAATGATGATGATAATGATGATGATGGTAATGATAATGATGGTAATGACGATGATGGTAATGATGATGATGTTAATAATGATAATGGTAATTATGATGATGGTGATGATGATGATGGCAATGCTGATGATGGTAATAATGATAATGGTAATGATGATGATGATGATGATGATAATAATGATAATGGTAATGATGATGATAGTAATGATGATGATGATAATGATGATGATGGTAATGATAATGATGGTAATGACGATGATGGTAATGATGATGATGTTAATAATGATAATGGTAATGATGATGATGGTGATGATGATGATGGCAATGCTGATGGTGGCAAACATGATGATGGTAATGATGATGATGGTAATGATGATGATGGTGATGATGATGATGGCAATGCTGATGGTGGTAATAATGATGGTGGTAATGATGATCATGGAAATGATGATGATGGTAATGATGATGGTAATGATGATGATGGTAATGATGATGATGATAATGATGATGATGGTAATGATGATGATGGTAATGATAATGATGGTAATGACGATCATGGTAATGATGATGATGTTAATAATGATAATGGTAATTATGATGATGGTGATGATGATGATGGCAATGCTGATGGTGGCAAACATGATGATGATAATGATGATGATGGTAATGATGATGGTGGATATGAGATAGCTTGTATTTTACATTGCCTTGTACCTTCACTTAAAAACAAAAATATGCTTGTTGCTTTTTTGCCTTCCGCGTTTTAAAATATTTAATTCATTTTTAGAACAACAATGCCATTAGATCTTTCTATATCAGAATTGCACAAATCATACAAGAATAGAAAATATTGGAAATAAGGAAAATGAGACACAATTGTCCATAAAATTTTGACCACATGATTTTTGAGATGCATTTCGACATAATCGTCATTATCAATCATTAATATATACTATGGTCTTATCGAAACAGAAAAGATAGAGTTAGTGTCACAAATTCTCAAAAGTACTGTATCTACGACAGTCACCACATAATTGTGAGTTCGTGCCGTTTGTACTCGTCCTTGGTATTTAACTGACGACGTTCCTCCTTCTGCCACAGGGCTTCCAACATAAACAAAAATCTTTCACTACGTGTGCAACTCGTATGAGAGACAAGGCCATGAGAAAAATCGGCGCAAAAATTAGAATTGCTTTACAAGTAGATGAAATGAATCTGTTCTTCTTGTGTTGTTAAAATGAAAATATCAAGCAGAACATTGATGAAGATAGCCTTCAGGACTCAAATAAATATTTTTATCCCTCTGGACAATCAAGCTTTCAAATTTCACCACTAATGACATAAAAAAATCTAATTGGTTACCCAGGTTGAAGCATGGAGACATTTACAAAGAGTAAATGAACTATTAAATGTATTAAAGAAACTTCCCTGTTACCATCAGCCTCCAGAGGTCTGCTGAAGTCTGTTGACAGCACCCTTATGTCATCTGAAATTGAGCTTCAATCTCTAAACATATGCCTAAGCAAAAGCTTTATACATTGACTCTAACACAATACACAGAAGATATTTAGACACTGAAGAAGAGGATGACAATGAACTGGAAATAAGTTAATCAACAATTGTATACAGGACCAGTAGGGAGAATATTTGTAAGAATATGTAATTCTTACTCTCTGCTGGTCAAAATATTTAGATCACAGTCTTGAATCACTAAAAAATCATAATGTTATCAAATCTGAGGTTTTGACGTTGTTAAACACAGTGGCCGTTTCAGAAGCCAAGTCAATTCAAATACCTGAAGTCTCTCGGCATCAAAGGGCTTCCTGCCAACTCTACCATGAAAAGTTTTTATATTTCTTATTTCGGTTAAATCAAAATTTCGTAATAAATTTCTGTAAACGCTTTCACTTGTATGTATGCTCTTCTGGACATTTCTTTACACTTTCACTTTAATTGTAACAAACAGTGGGTTGTTCTTGGCGAACCGTTATCAGCAACGCAGCGGCTGTAGGTTTATGTTTTACGTATTGATGTTATATTATTCAATTTAATCATGTAACCAACAATTCATTCAATAAGCAGATCTGCACAGATGACATACCATCTATAGAATCAGCTATGGACAAATCTGGTGTCATGTTGTTGCCTTATTCTACCACTGTATTATTTGCCTTGAATTTGATCAGGTTTCTCAGAACAATTGACAAATATTCGTAAATTTGTGCCACTTCCCAAAATGCTAGAAAAATATTTAACTAATTGTTAGAAGGGTAAGTTTATGCTTGTTCTAAACCAACTCCTGTTGACAGTTGATAGCAGGCAGTTTACTAAGATCTTTTATTGCGAGTATAGATAATTGTATTTTCATAGATGTGCTTATTTTGTTAGCGTAAAATAGGCTGAATTTTACAGCCAGAGTCATCAAGAAGTTGACAAACAGAGATCAAGTTTATGAACGCCTTTTTAAACTACATTGACGATGGATTTAGTGATTTGAAATAGGCAGGAGTATTTATTTTGAGACAAGAAAAGAGTGCACGATATCAAATGGGATTGTGACAAGAAACAATCCAAATTCGACAATGGACAAAATGTTACTTAGCAAAATGATAACTGAAATACAAAAATTGGCGTAATTTTCTCACTCCTGTGATAGATGTTCTGATATTTCTCTGTGAAAGAGGTATAGCAATTCGTTATCACAACGTGGAAATATGCGATCTTCTTTGGAAGCTTCAAAGACTTCTGCTGTGTCTTGTTCATCTGTAAACAAGCTATAACAGAGCAAAACTTTGAGAGAGTCTTTTTCTAATATGTTCTGATATTTCTCTGTGAAAGAGGTATAGCAATTCGTTATCACAACGTGGAAATATGCGATCTTCTTTGGAAGCCTCAAAGACTTCTGCTGTGTCTTGTTCATCTGTAAACAAGCTATAACAGAGCATAACTTTGAGAGAGTCNTTCTTACTCTCTGCTGGTCAAAATATTTAGATCACAGTCTTGAATCACTAAAAAATCATAATGTTATCAAATCTGAGGTTTTGACGTTGTTAAACACAGTGGCCGTTTCAGAAGCCAAGTCAATTCAAATACCTGAAGTCTCTCGGCATCAAAGGGCTTCCTGCCAACTCTACCATGAAAAGTTTTTATATTTCTTATTTCGGTTAAATCAAAATTTCGTAATAAATTTCTGTAAACGCTTTCACTTGTATGTATGCTCTTCTGGACATTTCTTTACACTTTCACTTTAATTGTAACAAACAGTGGGTTGTTCTTGGCGAACCGTTATCAGCAACGCAGCGGCTGTAGGTTTATGTTTTACGTATTGATGTTATATTATTCAATTTAATCATGTAACCAACAATTCATTCAATAAGCAGATCTGCACAGATGACATACCATCTATAGAATCAGCTATGGACAAATCTGGTGTCATGTTGTTGCCTTATTCTACCACTGTATTATTTGCCTTGAATTTGATCAGGTTTCTCAGAACAATTGACAAATATTCGTAAATTTGTGCCACTTCCCAAAATGCTAGAAAAATATTTAACTAATTGTTAGAAGGGTAAGTTTATGCTTGTTCTAAACCAACTCCTGTTGACAGTTGATAGCAGGCAGTTTACTAAGATCTTTTATTGCGAGTATAGATAATTGTATTTTCATAGATGTGCTTATTTTGTTAGCGTAAAATAGGCTGAATTTTACAGCCAGAGTCATCAAGAAGTTGACAAACAGAGATCAAGTTTATGAACGCCTTTTTAAACTACATTGACGATGGATTTAGTGATTTGAAATAGGCAGGAGTATTTATTTTGAGACAAGAAAAGAGTGCACGATATCAAATGGGATTGTGACAAGAAACAATCCAAATTCGACAATGGACAAAATGTTACTTAGCAAAATGATAACTGAAATACAAAAATTGGCGTAATTTTCTCACTCCTGTGATAGATGTTCTGATATTTCTCTGTGAAAGAGGTATAGCAATTCGTTATCACAACGTGGAAATATGCGATCTTCTTTGGAAGCTTCAAAGACTTCTGCTGTGTCTTGTTCATCTGTAAACAAGCTATAACAGAGCAAAACTTTGAGAGAGTCTTTTTCTAATATGTTCTGATATCGCTCTGTGAAAGTGGTATAGCAATTCGTTATCACAACGTGGAAATATGCGATCTTCTTTGGAAGCCTCAAAGACTTCTGCTGTGTCTTGTTCATCTGTAAACAAGCTATAACAGAGCATAACTTTGAGAGAGTCTTTTTCTAATATGTTCTGATATTTCTCTGTGAAAGAGGTATAGCAATTCATTATCACAACGTGGAAATATGGGATCTTCTTTGGAAGCCTCAAAGACTTCTGCTGTGTCTTGTTCATCTGTAAACAAACTATAACAGAGCATAACTTTGAGAGAGTCTTTTTCTAATATGTTCTGATGGTTTCCTCGGTTTGAGTTCTTCTACCACTTCACCCTTGACATTCTCTTTATGTTGTACCATTGCAATAACCATGGTTTCATGAAGGGATGGTTCAGTTGTGACTGCAGCGTTGTCAAAATCAACAAAATTCTCCCAAGTTTCTTTGTAATATGACGAGTGATTTTAGCCATTCCAGATCATTTGTTTAATTCCGGGAAGAACCATCTGGACCAAGTTGAGATGATCCTTGGACATCTTTTGAGATCCTGCTTTTAGAAAAGAGTGTATGTGAAAATTCCAATCTACTTTCTCTTCATAATAATAATAAAACATTTAAACACGTTTTAAGGCATATGGTATCTTCTGGAACCGTGGAGCAATTTCTAACGTTTCAACTGATCTCCAGTCACACTTGGCAAGTCTCACTGACGTTACGTTGCAGTTTCTGCCGAAAAGTATATTGATATCATGCACACCCAATTCAGTCGTATGACAACGCCAGTAATATCTCAAGGTTTAATAAAAAAGTTAATCTCATATAAAATGTGTAAAAATGCTGCGTATTTCTCCTGTTGTGTGCATTTATTGAATTTTGTTGTTTCAAATCAAGCTTTTAGGCTGCTGGCTTTTTTTCTTTGATAAAACAGGTGAAAACATTCCGTAGTGCATCAGCTACATTGTGGAAGAAGAGAATATTACGGGACCTGACAAATCAATCCTTATCATCAAGCGATTATCCGACACTTTATGGTCAGCTCGTTACGATTCAGTTCGCGCACTGGCTCTCAGATATAAAGAGAACATTAAACTACCGAAAGAAATTTCAGCTAGAGATGTATTAAGAGCTATTGTGCAGTTGGAAGTGACTAGGTCAGCTAAGAAATTAAGCGCGCTTGTATCTCTCATTCTTCTTATAGCTTGTAAAACTATTTTACGATGTTTAAATTTAACACCATGCAACTGCAGAAGAAGGAAATATCATTAAATACAGCTGTTTATGTACTGAAATCCCTGCTGAGATTTTCTATTTCCTCCCTTTATAAATTCGAGGAATTTTAACATATTGGCCAGGAATATAGTATGGGGCAACAACCTGTAGAATTGAAATAAAGAATCACAGTGAGAGAAATGGGAGACATTTGTATGAAAAAAACAATTATTCGATCTGACTAATATTAGGGAAGTTCCACCACATTCTAGATTTCAAGCAAACACTTACGGGCTCATCGTTGGCATCACTGTATAGCACTTTGCAGTCGAATTGATACTTGAGATTTATGCAGTATATTTGGAGAACCAATTAAAAACAGAACTTGTGCACTTTTCAAATTTAATAAAAGGGATTGATGATGGCAGGGTCCGTGATACCCCCAAATCTTTCGAAATTGACCTGTACCACCAACAAATTTTTGAAAATGTCCTGGAAATAATGGAGGCATTTCCAAATGTGCACAACAGGTTTGCATCTGTGTGTGTGTGTGTTTGTGTAAGCTGCTGGAGCCAGATTGGAAGACCATCTCGGTGAGCTCGATCCGGTCTCATGAAACGGGAAACAAACCTTCCCTCGTCGCCAAAACAAGTGAATATCTATAGCCCACAGCAACGGCGCCCCAGTATATAGCTGTGGCCAAGTGAGTAGTCTGCACCGGGAATATCTGTTCCAACTACAATGGCGTCGAAGACGCACATTTCCTGGTTGGTTTTTCAACAAATTTCTCCAAATCGACGACGAACCAGATTCGAAATCACATGAATGACGAGATCGATTTCTTCAATAGTACGGAAGAAAAGCTTGAATCGAAGGCTATTCGTTACTGACTAGTCAGAAAAACCTGGCTAATCAGCATCCAGGCATCACCACGTGGAGGTTTCCTTCTTGGACGGCCTGGGTTTGCACCTATCTGTGATTGCTCGTCACCAAGTGCAAAGGGGAACGATCATTCTGAAAACTGAAACGGATCTTAAACTCTTTGAGGAATGCCATGACTGAAAGACGGTTGTCATAGTTGATGTTTTTTTCTATTAAGCACGCGCTACTCAAAAGTATTGACTTGTGGAAAATTATTGACAAATTCGCTATGTACCTAGTCTGGTGAATTTGAACCCGGCGAAAGGATTCTTAACTGTCATTTATGGTGCACTATTTGACAACATCATTGATCATGAATAATGTCTGTTATAACTAAAAGCAAAATCCCAATAATAACATCCTTTTAACATAACATACTTTATGACATCAAAATTTACGTTTGATGTTATAAAGTAGCAAACAACGCTGCAGCCATTTTGTAAAGAAGCATCATTTCTATCGAAACAAACATTTAAAGGACCCAAGAAAAACAATTATCAAGAAAATAATCATATCTACAGCTGATGATGACAAGGTAAAGATGTCGTAATGAAACATCGGCTGTGAAAGACAAAATAAGAAAGAATAGCGCCGTGCTTGTACATGCCATATCGTCTTTACGTTAACGAAGCTCAAAACAATGCTACCATCTTTAAAATCGCTCGTGAAACAGTCTGTGAAAAGTGATGTTGTTTGCAAGATTACATGTTTCCGATGCAACTCTTTCTGTGTCAGCCAGACGCGACGGCATCTCATCATCTGGATCAGAGAACATGGAAGGCTAAAAGCACCGGTTACGATTCATATGAGAAGTTGTCACCAATGAATGATGTAATTATCCTCACTTCAAAATCAAAGTCGACGAACCATTTGAAGGGTCTTGAGGCTTTGTTTATAAAACATTTGCATCCTCAACTAAATACAAAGGACGAGTATAAAACCAGAACCTTAGTAATAGAATTTTAATTTGTCTTTTCTACAACATGCTCCCTAGGGTATTTAAGCATGTTTGGCTGGTCACATTTAGATGTTTTTTCGACTTTCGTGCTTCTCATTTACTGTCTTTTAATTTAAAGTGATGTAAATATTTTATCTCTAGATTTATATTTTGGTTTTTTTTGCGTGTTTTAGACCTAAAATGATCGCAAGATCGAAATATATTGTCAAAAAAATATAATAAATTATTGTTGGTTAATTGCTTCCAGGACAAAATAATGATCTATCTGATAAGGAAAAAATATCACAACAATAGAACCAGGGAGAAAACCAAAAAGCTTTTTATTAGTTAATGTATAGGTCAGAAGTGAAAAAAGTATAATTTATAGATAGACAGAGGAATAGGATGATAAGTACGATACTGATTTGGCGGGAGTTTATATTATGAAAACGTAAGCTTCAAAAAAATTTACTCGAAAAGCTCTATTTCCTTTACCTTAAAGATTTTTTCCCTAATATTTTCTTCACTGCTGCTGTCATAATCATGAAAATGTATGTATGTATCTATGTATCTCTGTATCTATGTGCCTGTGTATCTATCTATCTCTGTATCTATGTATCTATGTATCTATTTTTCTATGTATCTATGTATCTATGTATCTATGTATCTACGTATCTGAATCTATGTATCTATGTATCTATGTATCTATGTATTTATGTATCTATGTATCTACGTATCTGTATCTATGTCTTTATGTATCTATGTATCTATGTATCTACGTATCTGTATCTATGTATCTACGTATCTGTATCTATGTATCTATGTATCTATGTATTTATGTTTTTATTTATATTTTTTGGTATTTAATTGATTGCATTCCTTTTAGAGGCGGTCATACGTATATAATCCAGTATTTTGAAAGGAAAACAAACAAAAAGGCAAGTCTTTTATACAGTTGGGCATTTGGGACTCTTTTAATCTTAATTGCTACAAATCACACAATAATGCTTGGTGAAGTCGCAGGAAAGTTTGTACTGCTCATACCCCAAGGGTGTCAATTTATATAAAAACTAACACCCAGAAATAAACAATTTACAGGTAACAATAAATTAAAGTATAAAGAGGGATCAGTAATGTGTTGGGGTGTTTTAATATGGAAGTGGAAAGGAGGCTATATAAGATAATGAACAAATGAAATATTTGAAAAGGACTGAAACAAGAGAAACAAGTAATGAAGTAATTTTATCTCTCTAATTAAAAAGTATATGAAAAGAACAAAACAGGTAACCAGCAGGAACAACCAACGAAGGTTGATTCAAAGTTATACATTTATTTTAACGTATTTTTGTGGCACTAACATACCAATTTATCAAACATTCGTTATCAACATAAATATCGCATGGCAAATACCTAAGAGATTAGGATCAATAGAGACCAAACATAACAAATGAAAGATAAGCAGGCACTACTAGTAAATACATGGTTGCTCCCAGAGGAAAAGAAAAGGAAGGAAAAGAAAAC
>RDPX01000700.1:97406-120998 GCA_003991215.1 Morbakka virulenta | reverse complement strand
GTTCACACGCTGGCACATGGACACTACAACACACAATGAGGACACTGCAGAACAATCTGTGGATAGACATCCATTATGAGTTAAACAAAACTGAAGCTCGACGAAATTAGAGAGCTTTCTGGAGTTCACACGCTGGCACATGGACACTACAACACACAATGAGGACACTGCAGAACAATCTGTGGATAGACATCCATTATGAGTTAAACAAAACTGAAGCTCGACGAAATTAGAGAGCTTTCTAGAGTTCACACGCTGGCACATGGACACAAGACCCAATGAGTCCATGATAGGTCACGATAGGACTGTGGACAGTCTTCTAAGTTTTGTCTCACATCCCATTTTATAACCTTGTTTTAACCATGTCGTGGATGGTGGGACATGTTTTAACCTTTATATGGGTTGGTTTTTGACATCATCATCATCATGTTCCGTCGAGTCGACTGCGACTCCTGGTGACATCATGCACGATTTGTCTCCACTTCACTCTGTCCCGTACATCTTCTTTCAACTGTCCAAGATTTCTTCCCGCGGCTTCTCTGACACCGTCCATCCATCTTTGTCGTGGCCTCCCCCTTCTTCTCTGTCCCTCACATATTGCTAGCATAGCATGTAATTTACCTAAAGTTTGCTGGCAGATTCGAGCATGATAGTGGGTACTTTCTGAATAATTCACCAAAGTATCTTGTAAGGAGGCACCTCAAGGTACTCAAAAAAATTATACCCATCGTAACAGATCTTTGAATAGTTTACACATATCTCAAACCTCTGGATTTTACTATAGAGTCGAAGGATAACAAAATAGTGAGAATATAATCTTGTCTTTGATATGGTTTATGATGGGACCATTCTCAGAAAAACATTTCTAAATTGTAGATAAATTATCCATTAATACGGTGGAGGTTTATTCACAATTATTTGCACCTACATATTTCAGTGTATTTCATATCTGGTTATTTCAGTGTGTTAATACGTGGCTGAATCTTCATATCGTCACATTTCAATGAAAATACAAACGTCTAGAAAACGTACTGTGGGGTTTACAGGCCAAGTGTAACGTGTAAAATCATAATCAGCCATGACCATCAACAAACCAGACAACCAGAGGCTGGCAGCTTGGGTGGATCAACGGCAGGTTATTTGCTTCGAGTTTTCAACGAATGTTGTCAAAGACAGGGGTCACAGAATATATGCCAGACGCTAAACGTCTGAAGCCAAAGCGAAAAAAAATAATACGAAAAATGAAAACATATAATTGTATATCCAGTCCCCAACCAATTTGCCTGGTAGCAAAATCTCCCTGGGAGATGTCTTAGAATTTCTAGATTACCCTGGCTTTTCCACTATATATTTTTCATGTCTAAAAGGGTTGGAGAAGTACGCGCGCCGCTTATCTGATTTGCACTTTTTATGCAACGTTATTACCTCTTTCTTTTGTATGCACATCAACTCGGGCAGAAAATGTTCTGTTTAAGTCTAAACTGGCAGTTCTCATCAACTTTAAGCACCAGGACTGTATATTGGGGTTAAAAGAAAAAAGATGTCAATTACTTGACAATAGATCTTGTGTTCAGTATCTGCGAAATAAAACTTTAAAGTAAAGGGACATGCCATAAAATTCACCACTTCTACGAGGGCAGTTATTTGGTGGCAATATAGATATCTCCTTTACGTCAAGGACGTAAAAAGAATACAGGAAGAACAATGGTGCAAATAAAATTACTCTATGATTAAGTCGTTAGGCCATAAAACTCTTTTGACAGTACAATGGCTAAAAAACCAATATTACACTGTATTCTTATTTCATTTGCTGCCAATAAGATCAAATGATGGCCTCTGTATATACAAGTAAAGCCAATCCTAAGAACCCTAACCATGAAACGTAACAATCAGAGGCCACTCGGCATATAAAAGGCAGTATATACAAGCAGAATAGGTAGGACATGCTAAAGTAGTCCCAAGTATAAATGCTACTATCAGTAACTAGGCCTATATTCACACGATACCGTACCGAATGCAGCACAAGACTACCACAAAACTTTCTATACGGCTTTTTTCAGCAAATGATGTACTAATTTTCCTCTCCTAAAAATGTATACTGTCAAGTAATATAACCGACTCGATAAACTTGACTGGGCTTGTCTTTTATCGCCAAAAAAGAAATTTGTATTTGTATGGGGGTCTTAATGACCTGAAAAGTTGATCTTCATTGGCAGGAATATGAGAAATAATACATATAACGATCCCTAACACTTTAATCAGTTGATATAAAACCTTAAATCAAGTTGCTACTTCATATATTTCATTTAGTCAGCCTAAATCAAATTATCTACATACCTTCTACCACTCCCAGCTTAAAACACCAAGTTGCTCCTTGGCGTGCACCGACTGGAAAATAATGTCTTGTCCAGGCACAAATACGGTAAAAACGCAGTCTATAACACAGTTTAGTCCTGTAATGTACGGGCACACAAAAAAGTAATGCGGTATCGTGTGAAAATGGCACATATTTTGTATGAATTAATAACCCTTGCAGAAAAACTCAAAGGAAAAACGACTTTCGGGATTAAAAGAAAAAGGACTCCTCAGAATTCGCAATTCTATTTTGCAATCCTCAACATTTAAAAAACCACACACATCGAGGCTTCGGCTATTTGACCTCGCGGGGTTTCAGCTAATAAACAAGAACACTAACAAACAACTGAAATGGCCATGGTGTCAGAAATTGTCATACCCTAAAGATGCAGTAGTACTGTATTCTTCTTTCCAAACATTTTTAAAGAATGAGACAAATATTTACCTATCAAAAATAGCAAGTGATAAAATTTGTCTAAGACTAATCAATTGATAAAGGCCAATATAACTTTGTCTATAAGCAGACATATCATTGAATCACTGAATATTCAAGATTTAAGCTAATTGTCGAAAGAATAGAATTAAAGAGTGAAATGCCTATTTGAAAGCCCGAGCACTTAATGATACAGTAAGATTACCGATCATGGTGTTCGGGTAACAGATGATGATAAATTGAACAGAAAACAAGGAAGTATGCAAACGATTGTGGTCTTACCTTTCGAAACGCCTGTGCTTATAGAAATGTAGGACCATTAGAAATATAACTTCTTACTTTGTGTCAACTACAGTAGTCTTCACAAAAACTACCTATCTCAACCAGCTTACCCGCAACAAAAATGCAAATTGTCTTTAACTGGTAGGTAATGACAATTTGCTTTATCTACAAAACATGGAATACGTTTTGTCTTTAAAAAAAGGAGATATTTAAGAGGGTTAAAGTTTCTGTTACAAATGTTACGTGCCAGTGGTTCCTAACCTGGGATCCGTTAAAACCAACTACAGGTAAATCAGATTTAGACTGCACATACACACACAAACTAAAAGAAGATATTGTAAAGGCAACCAGTCGGTAAAAAGTTATCAATGAATCATTATGTTTAGCTAAGTGTCAATAATAATTTATTCTTACAAAAAGACATAATACGTAACCAAGGCCCTAACTGAAACTAAAATAAAGAGAAGCAACGAAAGATGACACGGCTATATTCGTGGGCCTTGTTCAGTGATGCGAAAACCAATCACGTATACCCCAAACATTAACTTTAATTGATGTAGGGTATTTATCAAGCCGTGAGCCGTAAGCTTTTTTAAGTTACGTTCCGAGAGATACTTCTCTAATCGATGGGGTAAGTATCTCCCGAAACTAAGTCAGAAAAGCTTACGACTTACGACATGAAGAATATCCTTTATCAATGGCTTCGACTGAGTCCAAAAAATTAAGAAGTTTTGTAAGATCAACATTTATTCAAATTTGCTTCTGATAATAAAACATCACTTAATGATGTCTTACACAGAGTTAGGAGTACGAGAAATTGGCAAAAAGGGTTCCATGAAAAGTTTGGTTTACACTGTAACAAGGGATATAAGACTTGGCAGCAGCAGATTTCTTACAGATCCTATGCTAACCCAACTGGCATTGTATTTATGCTCAATCTACGTCAGCACAAATACTTTTCTAAAATGTTCACCAAGTATAAACATTAAGTTACTAAAGATTGTAACAAGGAATGTATTAATTTCAACAGTCTTTGTATGACAAGTGAAAAAGCTAAACTATCACTTGGTTATTCTTATAATGACAGGCCAATTTATGTTTTACCATTTAGGAGACAACAAACAAGGCTGACTTTTATTCTAACAGCAACTGCATTTAAAGTATCATAGTAACTATGGTGATTTTTCTTATCTGTTCACTATTACTTTAAAACTAAATGAGATCATCAATAGCCTCAACAGTGCCGAGGCTGCAATAACTGGGAAGGTCTTTCTTTCTGTTTCTTTATAGCGTCATGGACTTTTTGATTGCAAAACGAGGCCAAGAATTCCAATTACTTTTAACTAATCGAGCACGACGGCAAGTAAGTCATTTGTGCAAGATTTGAAACCGTCTGACTGCTACAAAAGTCCTTCTGGTTTCCATTTTCTTTGAGAGGCATTTGGAGAATAACGATCCATCCTATATCTAATGCAAAAATCCCAAATACTATTATTAAAAAACCCCAAGTCACCGCTTAGATATTTTCCTTATTGAATATGATCAGAAATATGAGATCTGCTTAGCTGCCAGCAAGCGCTTTATCAAATCTAACCTGTGTAGGTCTATTGACTTCCGTTTTCCAACTCAAAACCTGTTACGAATCTGGTTATGGCTTCATAAACAAAATGTAATCCCTTTAAAGATGAAATTAACACCTTTGTTTAATTAATGGCAATCTAGAAAGCATATCGTTTAGAACATGGAGATTAAAAGAAGCGTTGTACTAGTTAAGTATAATTTGCAAAGCACACATGCACACATCCACCCATACATGCATATGGATATGTGGTCACCTTTCTGTGTCTACATGGGAAAAAGTACAAAACAAATTGCGACAACAGATCAACAATCAAAGCATCTTACCCAAAATGCTGTCGCTAAACAATTCCTCTAAGCATACATACTAGTTTTGATATATGAATCTTCGCCGTTGATCTGGTAGACATACTCGTTAACTTAAATGGCTTTTTACTAATACCACCGATGACAGCCTATATACAAAAATACACTGTAAAAAGAAAAATAAACAAAATCTTAATCCTGTTAAAAAGGTCACAGCTCTCGGTTGTTTGGAAAAAGTCAACCACTTCGAGCTTTTCGAACCTAAACAAGGGCCATTAAGATTACCAGTACAGCACCTATGCAGTTAAAACTGGGTGCGAAAATTAGCGTTATCACACTAGGAAACCACTCTACACAATCCGCCCAAACAAACTGATGAGGACCAATTGTCTTTATCTTTAAGTGATTTTACAGTGCTTTCCATTTCTATTAAAAAAACCAAACTACCCTATCAAGCCCATCCTTTCGTCCTGACGAAAAGATTCTGCACTGTTGTAGTATTTCTGTGGTATGTGATTGTTAACACGAATAATAATAATAATAATAATAATAATAATAATAATAATAATAATAATAATAATAATAATAATAATTAATAATAATAATAAAAAAAAATAGGTTTAGTGCTGACAGACACAGGCCAAACTGGTTTCACTGCTAAAGGCACTGATAAAAAAGAATGTAAAGGTTTGTGCTGCCATCTTGTGTTTTCATATAGAAAAGAAAAACCAGATACAAAATAAACATATTAAGTTTTACACACAGCTTATCTTTACGTTTCAGCCTTATTTTTCTACGAAAAGCATGAGCCTTGCAAGAACCCTTGCAAGAGCCCTCCCATTAATCTTACTCCTCCGCTCTGTTTATGTCCACACGGCCCTTTTCAAATTTCGCTAATTTTCACACCGTGTCACTTTTACTGGTGATATAAAAGATTAAAAGGGTGCTTGGTGTTCCAAGTGAAAGATCCTCAATAGCCTTCTTACGACACACAATGTACTACATCGATGGTAATAGATTCATTGTTCCCTTTGTCATTGTTTCTGCAAACATCAAGACTCGCCCTTTAGGAATGGCTGCTATAGCAATTAAAAGTTCTACTTCTTGACCCAACTCCCGACAATCCTTGAATTGGATATGCGTACAGGGTTACCTGCAGCATTCTGCAGTTTGGGAGTGTCGAAGCTCTGACTTTCTGCCTTGTGCCTATAGAGTAACAAGATCACTCATTGCTTCTGGTTTGTTTTAATACAGACAGGTGGGAAGCCTGGCTTATTCTGTTGATGAGTGATGCCCAGCCCGAGATATTATGGAAAGCGACTTCTTCTGATTTTCTATTAAATATTCTGGGGCACAAAACATCTGTGAGCTTTTACGAGGGTTGGTCAACAAGTGCACGTTTATTTGTTAGTTTTCAGTAGAATTTCCCAGACGTGGTTTCTTGGCAGGGGAAACGACCATATCTTCATCACTGCTGCTGCCTATATCATCCTCGTCATCATCCGGGTAATCAACCAGTCCACCTATAGGTAACTAAAGAAAAGAAAAAGTCATATTTCACAAACTAAACAACCTATATCGATAATTAAATAGGCTTTTTAAAACAGTAATAAAAAGTGTGTGTGTGTGTGTGTGTGTGTGTGTGTGTGTTGTGGGGGTAGGGGATGCTACCTTTAACACTTTGTGTTGTTCCAGTTATATTGTCTGTCTACAACAAAGCCCGCATTTTTGCTTGAGTTTAAATACTAAGAACAAATCTAAGAAGTATGTGGATATGTGGAGTATGTACAGTTGTCATGCGTATGAACTTTTCTGAAATAATGCTCCTTTTTGAAGCAGGTGTCACTTGTTTAAACTCTGATATAACAGCAGTTAGTGCATCATGACGGGTGTAGGATCTACGGAAAACCTCTAGGCGGCTTCGGCTTTCCGAAAAAAACATACCATAGTAATTGCTACATTAAAATACCAATGAAATACTCGACTCTGCACCCGTTTAAGTCGAATTCTGTACATTGAAGGTCCATAAATTAAAAAACTATTTTTTTTAGTATTACAGACAAATATTTCAAAATTTTTCTCATTTTAAGACGCACCTTTATATCAAAAGGTGTGTATGCATTGACCGTTCAGATACAGAATTAACGCCTGAGAAGGGGGAGACATGGGTTGGTTTATTTACCAATGCAAGAGTTACTTTATTTTTCTTCCGTTCACAGTACAATCGAACAAAATGGGCTTGCTCAATACAACATTTTCCATTTTTAACATTTTCTCCCTTCCAAATACGCAAGGGCAATTATATTCCAGATAGACCATCCCATAATAAATCTGAGCATTTATTCAAAGAAACCCCTTCATTTAAAACACTAACAGATGCTAGTCAATAAAATTTTTGTTAATCCAAAAACGCATAACATGGCTCTTCCGCATTTAAGCAGGCAGAGCCGGGTAGCCCTGCTAGTGTATAATAAAGTGCTGTATTATTATTATTTACGAAATTTATACAGGATAACCAATTCAAAAGTTTTAGAAATACATACATATTTACAAAAACTTCTGTTGTCAAATGGGTCCTGTTTTAAGCTTAAAAGGAAAAAAACAAAAAGTATTTTTGAAACCTGATTTACTCACAGATTCGAAATCTGAAAAAATTTNTAAAACACTAACAGATGCTAGTCAAAAAAATTTTTGTTAATCCAAAAACGCATAACATGGCTCTTCCGCATTTAAGCGGGCAGAGCCGGGTAGCCCTGCTAGTGTATAATAAAGTGCTGTATTATTATTATTTACGAAATTTATACAGGATAACCAATTCAAAAGTTTTAGAAATACATACATATTTACAAAAACTTCTGTTGTCAAATGGGTCCTGTTTTAAGCTTAAAAGGAAAATAACAAAAAGTATTTTTGAAACCTGATTTACTCACAGATTCGAAATCTGAAAAAATTTAAAACCTCGATCGATCCACTGAAGTTTAACTTGGAAGATTGTATGTGATATGCTAAACCCGTCTGAGAGTTTGGACTGTTGTCAGTTTAATTTGTATCTAGAAGCTAAAATTAGATATATTTAATAATATAAAATCAATCTTTACTTTGATAGAAGCTTTAAAAACTTTGTCCAATAAAACCATAAATTCTTCTGTCGAGGTCGCATCTATTTTATTAAACGCCTTATTTTTGACAAAATTAAAACTCGTACCTTCCTTGTATTGACTGAATTGACTGATGAATTAACAATACCCAGATTAGGCGAAACCTTTGGTTGTTGTTGTTGTTGTTGTTGCTGCTGCTGCTGGTCAATATGAACATTATTTTTTACTGGTGAGTGGGATGTGTTTAGTGATGGTGCAGTTGGTACGTGTGGTGGTGATGGAGTATTTCGTCTTAAAGGCAAATTATCAATCAAATCGACATCTTTTAACTTTACATTCATTGGCTTCATATTATGTGCTTGTTCAATTGAAGGAGGCACTGAAGCTGCAAATTCTTCATCTTCCGAGTCAAACCAGATCTCTTCGTCTTCTTCGAGATCACGGGCATCTCTTCGTAATCTGGCACTGTTGACATGAATAATACCATGGTTTGAGTTCCTACAAAAAAGAAAATCATTGAAATAATCTCTATTTTGTACAATGGTTGATTTTTATTGGTAGACATGGAACAGTGGTACGGCACATATTTCAATGTTCAAACAAAATCTTTTAAACGCACATTGTTTCAGCCAAAGAACTGCAAGAAAAAGGACGAAACAAATTCACTTGCCACAACCCCCCCCCCCAACAACAACAACAAAAATCCCCCCAAAATCCAAGAAATCCTAAGAAAATATCAAATTAAAACTAAAAGACTACAATGTATACCCAAATAAAAAACCTAAATGAAATTTTCAAATACATCCAACAAAACTAAAAGTGAAGAATAAAATTTAACAAAACCCTATCCTTATCACAAAGAATGCTAAAATGGCAAATTACTACATACAATACAACGGTTTTGTGGTAGAACTAAGTGGCTTACCGTTCATTCATACTCTTTGACTGTCTGTCCTTCTCCTGATCATAACGTATTTGAAGTCCTTTGAATGTTTCAACATAGTCGACTTTGTCAAAAATGCTTTGATGACTTTCAACAATGTAAGTACATAACGATTTTATATCCTCCTACAAAAAAATCCAAAAACTTTTATAATGCAAAAACTATATTAAAGTAAACTTGTTTGCTTTATAAAGTTTGTAATGAGTATGTTTTTCGAGTTTTATAAAACTAATCTGAGTTACTTTTCTGTTTCTATAGTGTGCCCGCTTGGGTAGGATGAAGTACAAGCTTAAAGTAATATGATAAACTCTTCAAACATCATCATCATCATTCATTCTTTTAATTCACCAGTCAATTAAATATATCACAGCCAAAATTACTAAACTTCCTTCCAAGCACGAATTTCGATTGGATCCTACAGGGGTTATTGTGGCAACAGAACTGCTTCCGCTCAAATAGTCCATATCATTATTTCTCCGACCAGTTTCATATCTCCAAACGCACCTTGCAACTACTCTTTCTGCCTTTCCTTGGGGAGATATTTCAATAGCAGAAGAACTGTGGAATAGTTACTTAATGATCCCTTTCATCACAACTATCTTTTAAAGTACACATAGACCAGGAACCTCGGCATACGTTGTACCGTCTTACAGGGCAAGTTTGGCATTAAATATGGTTGTCGTTGGTTTTCAGTCGCGTATGGGGCAGTAGCCAATTAGTTCTAAATCTAAACGGAAAACTCTTAGTAAATAATAATCTGTGCAAGATATTTCTATGATAAAAAACTCAAGCAGAACCCCCCACCCACTCACTTACCCCCTTCAAGAAAAAACAATCCCAAACAATCAGCATGCCATTAATTCAATATTTTTGGTAACATTAAAAAGCAAGAAAGACGTCCATTTTTAGATAGAAGAATCGCCCTTTGCCTGAAATACGCCATGGGCTTAATCCTCAAGGTAGTCAGTGCTTGTTGAGAAAAGCTATTTTTAATACTAAATAACCATCTCAACATTATTTTGATGTTTTTAGATTGAACATTTGGCAGCACACAGTAACATTTAAGAATATCTTGCAATTTTCAATCAGATTCAGGACAGCAAGGTACCAACTTATCTAAATATGGAACAGTTCAAGTGTCAACTTTTACCTTAACTGACCTTTGTCCACTTGGATAAGCTTGAAATTATGATTGGCTTGTCATCAATTACCATCATAAATTAACCGAATTGACAATGTTCCAGCTAATCATATTTTACGAAGATCTACATAAACGGAGCTACAATAAGCTTCAAAGAATGCAGAGATCTGAAATTTTTCCAGTGGTGATTAACCTGGTGTACTGGAATTAGGAACAGTGCTGTGATGAGTAATGGAATTAATTTAGAAAGTTAGAAATTTACTATTGCGTGGTTTTTCAACTTCCTAGTTGGACCAAAATGCTATGCGTCTTTCTGGCATATTTCCAGGTTTGCTCTAAATATGGCTGCCATAACAATATGTTTCAACACCTAAATCTAAAGTATCAGTAATTAAACATAGAAAAACAAATTAAATATTGAAGCAAAAAGGTACATCTCCAAAAATACAAGGGACATACCACACGAATATATTCGAATAGTTCTAATATAGCTGAGTTTAGAAGATTGTATTTCACTCCATTGTGGTCAAAGGCTTTAACAACAGGATCAAGCAACTTTCCTCTAGCAATATAACGATTGTAGAATTCATCTTTAACACCAATAATTCTTCTTAGAAAGCGTAATGCAGCTAAAAATAAAAACATTTAATTAAATGTAGCAGCAATACAAAATCTTTAAAATAAAAAAATCTTTCCGTGAAAAACCCCTCCAAACATTAAGACATCAAGATGATAAATATTTAAGTAGGGTAATATGAAAGGCTTCTTAGCTTAGTTATGACCTATTTAGGAGCTCTAGTGGACACCAAGACCCTGAAATACATGGTTGGCATCTGGTGGGGTAGCCTGTCTCATGGTTGGGATGGGCTCTTTAGCCTTGGTTGACAACCCTCCTAGAGACGAGATCTTGATAAAAACACCAGTGGTAATGTCAACTCATCATCATTCCCTTTATGTGGGCAATGGATGGTAGTTTGCTTTTGGTCCGTACAATGCCACCTCAATCACCAAATAGCTCAGTTACTCTGTAGACCAATGGTCTGCATCCAGTTCATTAGCGTGTTTGGACCCACAATGACGCATACTGGTGAAAGGATAGTCAATTCCACAAGAGCTTAACAGGGTCGTCATGGGTTCCCAAAGGGGAAACAAGTTGATCAAACTCGTTAACTTAAATGAACGTGTTGGAGCAGGTCACATCATGTGGCATATGGTGCTAGGTCACCACTGTCTGCACAGGAGCAATCCAAACGGGCACTTCTTGCTGTCAACATACGCGACCAACAATCTCCGCATTACAAAACGCTGTTTCAACAGATAGATAAATACAAAACAAACGGGAAGCATCCCAGATTCAAGTACATGCTCAACTATGTCACTGTAGCAGGAAAGACGGAAACATTGCAAGGGGAATGGGAAGCAGTGGTGAGATGTCAGATCCCCTTCTCGTCTGAAGAAAAATGAAGCTAAAGCTCGGGCCAGCCACGAGAACACAATGCCAACCTCATGTGAGAAAACTGAATCTACAAGCGCTTGCTTGTGATGACAAGGTTTGAGACCTGCAAGTCCAATTACGCTCTACTCTCAGCGCAACCAGAACCCCTGATGAAGAGAATATGGGCATTAAAAAACTGTTAAGACTTTCGGCAGTCATCTCTCGGAATAGCAGCCGAGGTCCTGAGCTCTGTCAAAAAACAAACACCAGGCCTGATTTGACGAGAATGACACCAAAATCTCATATCTTCTGCATGTCATATACAAAGCACACCACAAATAAATCCCATGCAAGCATTCATCGTCACTCAAAAAAGTTTACCTGGAGCCCAAAAGAAGTGCACAAAAGCGACTGAGATGCATGAAGATCAACTAAAGGGAAGACAAAACTATCAAACTTTAGGAGATGGCTGACGCACACAACAACAACCCCCTTTTGATGGCTCCAAGGAGACTCACAGACCATGATTAAATGGACCATCTCCAATCTTCTCAGCTGACGTCACCCTGTAGACAGACAACAATGTGATACTTTCCAGATGGGCTGATCACTTCAACTCATTATTGAACAAAGTCCGCCATTTGCGACGGCACTATGCAATGTTCCACCACTACTAAACATCAATGCGTCCAAGCTGGGCTTAAGTCACCATGGCCATCAAGTATCTATTGGTTAAGCTACTAGCCCTGATGGAATACCACCACAAGTATACAAATTTGGAGAGGCAGACATGGCCCCAGCACTGACAAAGCGACCTTTAAAATCCACCTTTAAAAACAGAAGGGAAACAGGAAGGGGAAAAACTGTGATATTCCCAAGGCATCCCACTATTATCGATGGCAGATAATATCTTGGCCTGGGTCCCATTAAACCGAATCACGGATTACGTCATTGATAGGGTGTATCCTAAGTTTCTGATGGAGGCGTGGTATCCTTGACATGGTTTTTACCTGCAGGCAGCTGGTAAAAATGGCTGGCGCACAATAAACTTCTGTAAACAGTATTCGTGGACCTCACCACGGCCTTTGAGAGTCAGCAGAGATGGGTTCTGTTTAGCTACTACACAAAATTGGATGTCCAGAGAAGATCATTGCCATTAAAAGATCATTTCACCAGGGAATGATGGGTCGAGTTCTAGACCATGAAAGCTTCTCAGACTCATTAGACATATTAAATGGCACTTAACATGGGTATGTTCTCGCTGTTTACGTTTATCTTTCAATACAGATTTCATGACTCAGACCTTGGAGTCTACTTGTACACAAGGTTTGATGGTGAGATCTTAACCAAACACTTTTCTGGCTGTACAAAGCTAAGAGAGTTTCTTATTAGAGACCTCTTGTTTGAGGATGGCTGTTGGTTATTCTACTTTTCCCTGTCCTCTACTTAAAGAGCCGATCTTTTTGATACATTGTTTTCCACCAGTCTTGATGAATTGCATTTGATTGCAGATAGATTTGCTAGTGCAGCGAAAACGTATGACCTCACAATAAACTATAGGGTCTCACTCCACTATTGATCTTTTGACTGTAATCGAGAATGTATCTATAGGTTTATTGCCAGATCTGGTAAACGACCAGCTATTGCTACGGATATTTTTAAGGCATTTAATAAAGTGATGCACTCTGCCCTGCTTCTTAAGCTTTCTGGTTATGGTAATTGCGGAGGGATCTTTGGCACTCTTCAGACTTTATTCCCGATCGTAAAATGCATATTACAGTGTATGGAGGTTACATCTGATGAGTATTCAATTAACGCTGGCGTTTCTCAAGGTTCTATTCCTAGTCCAAGGCTTTTCCTTGTTTACATCAATGACCATTATTGTGATGGTGTTCATACTGGTATGTAAAAGGCAAATCCAACAAAAAAAAAAAAGGTGAGTTAACCCTTAGCTGTTAGGGAAAGAATGGTGACAGTGTACTTTAAAACGGTTTCTTTAAATGAATGAAGAAAACCTCCTACACTAGCAACAACAGTAATGACAAAAGCAAGAAAAAAAACACAAGTTCTCAATTATTACGAAACATACCTAGTGCGAGGTACTTATGTCCCGAGTGCATCAAGACAAGTACCCTTCGTAGTAAGTCCTTGCTAAGGATATAGTTTTTGATGTGGTATGTATGGTGTTCAACACAGAATGATAGTATATCAAGGATATGCTCAAGAGTTGCTGCAGTCTTCGGGTCATCTGAAAAAAAGCGAAAAAACGAAATAACTAGATGGAATAGAATAAACCAGAAATAATAGTTTGCAAATATCTATTTATTACATTCCATTAAACAAAAATCAAGTTACCTCAATAACTCCATGATGAAGCAATAAGTCACTGGTTGAGAAAGAAGTACTGCGTTAAAAGCTTATTTTTCTGAAAAGAAGTCACTTATTCCTTCGTGCTTTACAAATACTTAATATTATGGGTGTAAATCAAGTTGTGTTAACTTTAACCAAAATTTTGAATAAAAATTTATACTTACTCACATATGAGGTGTATGTATGTGCATGGATAAAAAATGACATGAAATTCAGTGGAGATACTGATTCATAAGCAAATTACCAGAAGTAAATGTCTGAGGGTCGACATACACTGTTCCATGAATGTCGCTGTTTCTTAAAACCATATTGGTGCTTAAACTAAAAACAAAAAACAAACCCTTATACTCTCGTGAGTTACGGTCCAAGCAAGAGGCCTGTCATATAATTTGTTGGTGTGCAAATGGTTTGTTTATTGTAACAGGGAGTGCTGGATTAATTTCAAATGGGGTAAAGATGGCAGTGATAAATAGTTTTTTGAGGCGATAAAGTGTCCTAATAACAGGAAGTTGTAACTAGCTCAGGCTACGGTGGGTGGTATAATTAATGTAAATTAAGGAATTTACTTATAATTCACAATGCAAAGCAAGCTGAAATGGATAAACGATCAATGAAGGGGAGCGATCACGAAGGAATAATTAAGGCACAAAAAACTTAACACTGACCTTGACATGGCTTTTCACCAGTAGCAGTTGTTGCAAGAAGGGGTGCACTTAAAACATGCATACAATGCTTATAGAAAAAGCTCAAAAACTCCGACTTTTCCATTTTCTAGAAAAAATAATAAACAGGGAATAATAACCCATGGGAGCAAAATTTTAAGTGCTGAAATAAACTAGGGCATAATAAAGGAAAATACCATGGTAAAAACATTCAACATTTAATTTTCCATTTTAATATACAACGTTTCTGTTAAACTGTTCTGGGTTCCTACAATATAGTCTACAAAAAATTCCATGCATTTTATATCATATTTTTAATAAAACAAATATTAACAAGTATTCCAGGCTAAATACTATCCTAATGAGGATTGAATATTACTTTCAATTCAAGAAAATACCTTCGTTCCAATCCGGGTAAATGTGTGGAAAAGGTGCAATGGGCCCAAAGAAAATACACTAATCTACTAACAATGCAATAAATAAAGTCCACTGGACATGAGCTTGCTCTGAATAATCACAACATACAGGGTTTAAACTAAGGCATCCTAAAAAGGGAGTAATCTTTCAGCTTTACTCATAAATAGTCTCTCTCTATTCATTTATCAATACAAAAATAAATGCATAACATTATCAATTGTTTTGAGAGTTTTAAATAAAAGTAGAATTAGCCATTGTTATTCCTATACATTACCAGGCAGTGGGGGTATAAGAAAAAAATGACATTGATATCAAATGGCCATGGCTGACTTACAGATATCTGGCATCGGATTAAATTACCCCTGGATAATGTTATCACAACCAAGTTATATAAACTGTAAAGTATATTCTGCAATCTGTGTTTTCCGGGTTTTTTTGTCAGTAAATCACTTCGTAGTAAGGAAAAATAGAAGTGTTCTCATTTTTTTGAAAAGAATCTATTAAAAACATACCATTCTATGCAAGTTAATTCTGACTTCAATATAAAAGCAGAGTATCTGGCTGTCACGATAGATAAACCAGAACCAATAGCAGTTAATGTGTTGACTGATGAATAATTGACTAAATGGATGATGGGTGCAGAAAGTGGGTGGAGGGCGTGAAAAAGGGGACGGAAGAAATGAGGAAGAAAGGAGAGAAAAGAAAGGTGTAGAAAGTGGGATCAGGCCAAGGGAAGAGAAAAACATGGAAACGGAGGCAGTAGAAAAAGAGAACATCGAGGGAAAGAGGAAGTGCATGAAAAAAAGAGATAGGTTAAAATGAAGTCCAGATAAATATATGAATAAATGGGTGCATGTATCAGAGCAGATATGCTCATGAATGGATGGATGGTTGAATGGAAAGCATAGGCAAATGAATGGACGGACACGTTAGATGAAGGAATGAAGGGATGGGTGCATGGATGAAGGCATGGGGGATAGACGAAGGGGTGGTTAGGATGGAAAGGATATAACTGGAAGGCTAAAATGTGGTGGGAATGACAGAACGGACATAAAAAGGTTTACGTACAACAATCCGTTTACCTTCTTAAAAGCGTTCCTTTTCTCTAACAGGATTTATGTTAAGTGGATAATATGAGGATGTAAAAAAACAGAGCATAATTTTTGGCAATCCACATCTCCATTTTTACTTTCCATGTCTAGCCCACAATTTGCATCTGGATTTAGATTTATTTTATCTATACTTGAGACAATTAATGCCGTTGTGCCTATGTATAAAACAAACTGTAGTCAATACTATAATTACAACCAAAGCTCTGGGATACTTACATTTGTTCCTAATCCCATATTTTCTGGATCAAGCAACATTCTCAACAAATAAAGTAGCGTAACTGCTGTACCTGTTGTGTAAAAAGTAGTAAAAAGAGTAAAAGGCCGAGCATTTCTTTTTACCCAAAGTAAAAATGATGATATGGCTCCTGCAAATGGACCAAAATAGAAACCAATTGGAAAATCGATTAGTCTAACATAGTGACCAAGGAGGAAGCTGGGTGACAGATCACTGGTGTAACATGCAGAGTTGCCAACTGGATTTTCACCAGCACATGTAAAGTAAGCATGATTTCTTTTCTTAAAGGAAATATCAGGCATTGTCATGGCAGAGTAACCAAAGCAAAATACACATAAAAACAACTATAAAACTACTGAAATATTACTTACTATAATAAAAAATATTGTTTATCGTTTCTTCCTTTTCTTGGTGTGATTTAGTCTTATCTCTGAAAAGTGGAATTGTCACAGTTAGTGAAGAAGCTACAACCAACCATGGCCTGTGACAAACAGCTGACAACTCTTTTTTCTCAAGAAACTTTTGTCACTTCATCGTAATTACCCGATTTCCTATTGAATCGACATTAAAATTCTCTCCCCTTGACTACAATGACCTCTGTCATCACAAACAGAAAGCCAAGGGATTGTCCCAAATTGGCCATAGCCTAGTCTGTCCCTCGTGTTAACCTTTTTTGTCACCAGAGGTACTTTCAGTTTGGAATTCGTCCGGGGTTTGAAAAATATAATGTTTTCGTACCTTTTTAACCTGTGGAATTGTCCAATAATGGTGCTGATTTACGCCTACAGTGCTTCGGAGCGAAATGCCAGAAAATATCTCGTTGCTTCTCATTGCATACACAAGTATCACCCACTAACAGTCTCCTGTCAATTGTGGGACCTTGTTCCTGTGTTTTCATGTCAAATCTTTTCAACTCAAAATAGGTTTATCCATATTGGCTGTGGCTCTTCCGTGGTACGTTGGTGATATAGATGGCATAAGCTAAAATGCTTCTCTTTATGTAACGTTTACTGTTGTTACAAAAGTGTCACTTTATTCCTGCCTGATAAAAATTATTAATACTGAAACTATTTAATTCAAGGCCACCATTTGTTGTTTGGAAACATCTGTTAATTCCATAACGAAATCTCCTCCTCAGTTTTTCAAAATTTACCAGTCTGGATTTTTGCGAGTCCCCATTACTCAGCTGGTCCTGTGATTCTTGTAACACAACTCTTCTCCTATGCAAACATCTGCATAGGTAAAAAATTGTGCAAGGTCAGTAACGCGGCTAAGTGACTGACAACATATATTAACCCATGTGCCGTATTTCAAAGGCAATTATTGTAAAGCCGTAAAGATATAATTGGGGGACTCATCAATTAAAATATCAAATTAAATCTCCAGTTTAATATATCCTTACTTTTCAGGCCAACACAACCCATGGTAGTATAATATGCTTTGCCGTGTTATGAACTTGACTATTTATTCTAACCTCACTTTTAAGATGCCTCTTTCATCACTGGGCAATGGAACGTGAGGTACCATTTTGTTGAAGTACTGAACATGGTTACAGTCATAACATACTTTTGCAGTTGCACTAGACGGGAACATGATTTCGATCCAGCGCTTTCTTTGTTTTTAACGCAAGTAATTATATCAAAGACAGACGGTGAAAAGATATTGACAAGGTTTTTATTAGGAATTGATGGGATCCCTGTATCAATTATAATGCTGTAAAGATAGGAGAATAAAGAATAAAATTCATGCAGCACTCCAAAGTACATATTCATGCTGTAAGAAATGAGTTCATAGAGAGAAATGGTGATCTAAAAATGGAAAGTTAATCATGGCTCCTGTGGGGAAAACAAGTTGGCCATAGTCTGTAAGCAGAACTGTTTTGATTACGATATGACCCCCTTTATCAACCATAAAAATGAAAACAATATATCGTAACATTAACCTGTCATAGAGATACTCACGTTTAAAACAAATCAATGGTAGAGATCAGAAAGGCTCCACCAACTCTTCTGGTTACTTAGGGTCTTACAACCACTAATACGTGCTTAAAGTCTGGGATTTAAGTAAACTTTTCATTAGCTTAATCGCCGATTGATAAAAAAATGCATCTTTCACTGGTTCGTGTTTATCAACAACGAATGGTATTGATTGACAGTACGTGACTCAATAACTAATATGTCTCTGCCAAACGTAGAACTATTTCTTCTGGATGATTACTGCATTTGAAAATAACCAAATCAAAAGAATTAACTCACTGTTATCTGCATCACAAATCATGTGGTCAATCAGCATGTTAATAAGCAGTGAATCCTATGATGAAAAAAAAACCATTAAAAAAACTCAAACAAAAACCAACAAAAACCAACAAAAAAACCCAAAACAAAACCACAATGAAAATGACAATCAATCAATATCTTGAATAATAAGAAAAGTGACACTGAATCATCAATATTGAACAGATAACTAAACAGCATACAAATAAATAAACACTGCAAGTACTAAAACCTGTCACAAAAATGCCATGCCTGAAATAGATAAAAACATGTAGTGTATAAGGGGTGGTTTGTCTGTATTTTTTATAGCGGATTCCTACAATATAGTTGCTGCTACCACTGTATTTGCTTTAATCACACATCCCACTAAAGTTTGCCATTGTTGTTACAATATTTCAAATTAAAAAGACCTATCAAGGGTGGTAAAATGATTTCTTTAACCTCATACTTACTTCGTCTAGTTTTAATTTGACTCCCACTGTTTATCAGGGCATCATTCAGTTTAAAGCCAGCAAGAAAAAGCCTAGCTCCAACCCACCAGCTCTCGCCGTGGAAATTCATAATTATATTTAGAGTTTATTTAATAAAGAAAGCGTTATTTTTACGACAAGGGACTATTGAAAATATCCCATCCTAAACAATCAACAACTCACTTCAAAACAATTGCTTTCAAAAAAGATCTAGAAAATCTCACTTCTTTTACTGGATCTTGACTTTTAATTCTTCCACTTGTTTCCAAGTAAAATGTATATAAATTCCACTTTCGTAAAACCTTCCAAGTAATACACGTTTTACTAAAAAAACCCTTTTTTTAATGATATTCTTTTCCAACGTGACATCTATCTCATTGAAGAATGGCATTAATGCATAAGAAAACAGAAGCAAAATATACAGTGTTACGAAAATATACTAAAATGGTCATCATACAATGTAGAGAATGGTTGCTGTTTTCCTTACCTCGTCTACTCGGCTTCCCTCTTTTACAACGTATTCTCGCACTAAAGATGGAATGTACTCCACAACACAACACAGGATGTCTATAATTGCACCTTTCATGACGTCATCTTCGAGATTCTAAATCCAAATTAGTAAGCACAGTACAATTGAATGCCGGAGACTCGGCCACAGGCTTCAATTTACCATAGAACAAAAATACGACCAAATGAAATACAAATTTAAAAGATCAACTATTCCTTTGTGTTTCTTTCTTTATACTTTTTAATTTTTAGGGTAACATCAAGACCTTTCTTAAGGTTACGAGAAGTCTCACGTTGCGATTTTACCCAACTGTATAAGTCTTAAAATGATATAATCAGGATTTTAATTAAGGATAGACGATTTGTCATTAATTTCCTGGTTTTCACCAACTCCTAATTTTTCCTCTAAATTCAAAAAAATTCCAAATCAGCGGTCTATCTGATATGCTACTACTTTTGTGTATTCTAGTTACTAAGTACTATGATTCCTTTCCCGATGACACTTGTGCATAATTGTACACAATATGATACAGCAGGCTCAAATATCAACTGATAGTTATTCCTGCAAGAAAAGCGTTTTTATCTTTGTATTAAAACTGGATTAGAGAGACATTGGAGATATTGTAGCAACAATGGGCTAAATTAAAATAGATAATACAAATACCCCACCCGATACAAATAATACATCACCAACTCTGAGTTAAGTGTTATTTATGATAACGTAAACATATACTATAAAAATAAAATAAACAGAGTGGAATTATGAGCTACTAAAAACATTTTACTTTCTAACATAGTCATCAAATTTCCCCCGTAAAACTGTTGATGTTAAGTAATTTGTTACTGGGTTTTCAAAAATATCTTTTGTGTGGCATTGTTCAATATCAATAGAAGAATATTCCAATGAAAAATATTTTTTATTATGAGCAGTATGGCTCAGTTGAAAGTGAGCTAAATTGTGCTATTTTTTTGTAATTTTTATATAAAATAATCCTTTGATAACAAGATAAAAAGTGAATTTGTAGCCAAAATTCAAAAGTCGAAACTGTTAGTCACCATCGTTGTTCACAGAAAATTACTCCATGATTGTAACACGTACCAAAGAGCACAAAAGGAAATCTTTTTGAACCGGCTGTTATCGTGAGGTCATCAATTGAAACAGTGCACTCTTCCAGGCCTTGAGAGCCACGAAGCAATGAGAGTATCTTTTGATACACAGCTACATTGAAGATGAAAACATGCTGCTGGTTTTATGTAATTAGGTATTCATTGCCGAAAAACGTAAGGCAAAGAATCCCAATTATATCAATAATTACGAAATGCAACTGAAAAATATCTTACCAAAATAACAGATATAGTACCTATTCCGCGTTGATTAATTAAACACTACCAGAACGAGGAAAGCTAAAGAGGTTGCCAATACTCTGTCATATCAACCACATCACAATTCAATTACTGACCCTCTATTGATGAGTGCCAAATCTACTTAACCCTTCTTTTTTCCAAACTTCTGTTCTGTCTCTTGTGAAAGCATTTATTTGTTACTACAATTACCTCCCCAAGACGGAACTGTTTTTGTCTGCATATGTCCGTTTGTCTGTTTGCATGCAAAATAACTCTAAAAATTATAACGGATTTGATTGAACTTTTTCGGAAATGTTGATAGTAGCACAAAATGAAGAACACTGTGGTGTTGATCGGGGTCACCATTTAGATTGTGAATGAGTTTTTTACATGAAAGCACAGTCTGTGCAACATTGTTGTGCTTTTTCAAGGTCCAAAAACTCCACATGAGATCCGATTAACGCTGACTGCGTTCAAATAAAAACTAACCGATTGTCTTATCAGGTTTTCGGTGCTTCCACAGTCAAATCGATTTTCGCTACAGTGTTGCCAGTTGAAAAACTCAAAGAGCAAGAGTCACAAAGCTTCCAAGACCTTGATTTGTTTTGAGATAGAAAGGGGTGACCAGTTTTTTCCAGATATTCTCTGTGTTTTTAGAAATACTATCAGAAGAAGCACTAGTTTTCAATAAATTTGAATATTATATTAAAATGAATGCGGGGCTACAAAATTTACCAAATATTGCAGCTGCTTGGTGGAGGTTTGCACTCTCTCAGCGAATTTCTAGTTATTTCTGGATTACCCTACGTGCCATAAGCAAGTTAAATCAAATTATAATAAACAACATGATCAAAATGCCACGAAGTATTAAACATGTTATCAGGTAATAATAAAACTACAAAAAATTGCAAACCTTACCAAAAGTGTTTCTAGTGTCTGTAAAAGGCCATGAACTGACAGTGACTATTAGCAAAGGAATAATAAAAAAAAGAAATAGGCATGTATTGGCTGGAGGACATGCTAGAATATTTAAAACTAAATGTAAAAATGTTTTCAATACGAAAATTGTTTCGTGGGTGGCTAAAATCGAGAAATTAAATCAAACTAAACCAAGAACTGCCCATTTGCAAACTTCAATCTATAAATCTGATGACATCAAACTAAATATCTGAGTAAATGAGGCAAACCCCAGGAAGATCTAGTAACAGATACAAACAAAATAAAAAAATCAACGGTAAACAAGTGGGAGTTAACCAAACAACAGAAAATCGCAAGCTAACAAGGAATGGATGTTTTTGCAAAGAATCCAGGGGAAAGATATTCTACAATCGCTCACACTTACGAGGCCTCTCCCGCCATGCTTTCTCTTCATATAAAGGCGGTCTAAGTTCGACTTGGGATGATGCACCTTATATTTGTGTAGAAGCCTGCGCTTCCGTCGGTCCATCTCCTGAGGGTCGTCTTGCCCCCCAGTCAAGCACAAGTCTTATTATCCGCTATGTTCCTAACAAAGCTGTTTTCTGTGCGTGCTCAATTTTCACGTAGATCCCTATATCTCTTACAAATTTTTCAAAGTATTTACTGACAGCACCCAACGCTTCTACCACAATTGGGATCACAGTAACTTGTTTCATCTCCCATAATCTTGCTATTTCATCCTTTAACATTCTATACTTTTCGGTCTTTTCTCTTTCTTTTTCATTTATCCTCACATCTCCTGGTATTGCTACATCAATGATTTTCACTTCCCCTGTGATTTCATCTATCACTACAATATCAGGTCTTCTTGCTTCGATATGCCTGTCGCACTGGATGGTAAAATCCCACAAGATCTTGGACACTTTATTTTCAGTTTCACCTTCAGGCATGTGTTCATACCATTTATCTGCTGTATCAAGGACAACGTTTCTACTTAGTCTCCAGTGGACATATCTTGCAACATTGTTGTGGCGACGCTTATATTCTCTTTGAGCCAGCATCTTACGTTCACTAACAATGTGTGAAACAGTTTCACTTTTCTTATTGCATAAACGGCACAAAGGAGATTCAGTGGTCCTATCTATATGGAAGTTAACACTGTTTGTCCTGAGGGTGTGTTCCTGGGCACTGAAAATAAGAGCCTCTGTACAGCCTTTCAGGTCCCCATTTCTAAGCCAACTCCAGAATTCTGTACATCCTTTCCTTCCATGTCTCTCAGATACTGTCCATGCATCGCCTTCTCCTTCCATGAGTAAATTGTGTTGTCAGCTCCCGTCTTTTTGTAGTCTGCTGGCTCAATGGATTCCTTGACATCCGTCGCATTCTGATTTCGCACAGCAATAATCATCGGTTCTCTATGGTGTTTTATATACCACCAAAGGGCATTTTCCTCAGTCTTGATAGCATTTTTACATCCTATCAGACCCCTCCGCTTTAGTTCGTGGAACATATAGCCTGTCCACGTCACTTTTGGGGTGGAGTTCTTTGTACAATGTCATTCTCTTTCTAGTTTTGCGGTCCGTTTCATCCAACTCGTTTATCTTCCAGTTCAATATCCCTGCACGTATCCGAGGAGGGATACAGTCCATGTGTTGATTGCTTTGATTTTGTTTCTTCCATTCAATTTACTTTTCAATATCAGTGTGACCCTTC